>BPLR01013561.1:0-30725 GCA_021605095.1 Caerostris extrusa
TGTGTTTTTATAATAAAGTTAAAGTCTACATAGGTTTACTAACTATTACATTACTAATTAATAAATATATATATTTGCATATAAGACTAATTCTTTATTTTAGAAAACAACATATTGTAAGGAATTATTTTTATTAATTATTTATATGTTAGTTTTCAAATATTTAATTAATCTATTTATTCTCTTTTTGAATGCATTACAGTTTTTCTATTCCATTTCTTGAATAATGAATCTTTTCCATATTTTTTTTCACTTTTATATTGAGTTTTGGATTTCTGTTAATATTTCTTTTTAAAATGTATAAATTTACATATTTTTGATAGAAATTTCTCAATAAAAATACTATGCAATTGAAAAAAATTAGTACTATATATTTACATATATACTAAATAATTAGGTTTGTCTGACATAAAACTATTAAACTGCTTATCACATAGTCATTAAATTAGAGCATATGTTTCAATAGAAGTTATTTTTAAAAAACAAATTATATTTGTTTAAGAATTTCCATGGCCTTTTTATTTCTCTATTTGTAAACATTAAAAAATAAAATAATGAATAATAATATATGATTATTATATGTAATTCTCATAATTTAATTATTGTTAATAAAATACTAAAATAATAATGCAATTTATTATTGTTAATAAAATACTAAAATAATAATGCAATTTATTATTGTTAATAAAATAAAAATATTACATATTAATATTAAGTATAGATGAGCCAAAATGCACGAAATATACAAACAAATTAGCCAGATATCTTAAAGAATGGATGTAATTTTTTTTATCAGAAAAAAATTTAAATGTTGAATTTTTTTTAACTTATCTTTTAAAAGATTTTGTATTTGTATAACTAATATTACGAAAAGGATAATTATGTGTATAATAAATAATTATACTTGTTGTATTTAGACTAGCATGTGTATCATCATTCTTTGTATAATATTTTTTTTTCATTTCTGTTAGTTTCAGTTGTAAAATTAAATGCATTACCTCACCTTATAGAACTTCTAAATAAAAAAAAAACAAAACAAAACAAATAACCTAATAAATATTCCCAAGCTTCATTTGTTATTCCCTCACTCTTTTGAATTATGCTTTGATTCGTTAGAATTAATTATATTTTAAATGTCTCAGGTTCAAATATATTATAACAAATGTCCATTTTAAATATTTTGCTTATAATCTAAATTATCTAAATGCATGAAAGTAGCAATCATTATATGCAACTATTAGATAATGTAATCAAACTTTAAAGTTGCATAGAAATAAATATGTATAATAGATACATCTTTTTAAAGAATAACGACATGTTTTTTAGTAAACTATCTAATTTTTCTTAAGTTACTTGTTACTTTTTACTTATGAATTCCTCAGTCATATATTTTACACATTATTATTTTTATATATACTTTTTATTATGTTTATATATAGTGATACTACAGCATCATGTTAGATTATTGGTTGGATACTAAAATATCTTTATAGCCAAATTTTTTATGTTAACTAAATTAAAATTTACTAAGCTAAAATAGATCAACATATGAATTTTAAAATTAATCATAAAAATAAAATTAAAAAAGAAACTAAACTATGTGTTCGAATATTTTTAATACAAAAAAATTGACGAAAACTTACTTTCGTGTTTTTATAGAAGAACGTACATGGGTTTATGTTGCTCATCGTTTATATGAGCATCTGTTGCTTTTAGTTATCAATTTGTTAAACCCAAATAATCTATGTTTTCTTTTGGGTACAGAATCCTAAATAATCTAAAAAAAATATTTTTAATTTTTCTAAATTAAGTTTACAGGCTTAAATTTCACCTTTGGTGTTTCGTAATCAGTCATCATTTCATAGTTTTGATTCCATGTTCGTTTTATACATAACGTTTTCAAAACGCTCTCTAATCGCACGCGCGGTAGTGTGATATTTGCAATATGCATGTACAAAAGTGCAATATCGCCAATGAGTATGCTGATTAGAAAAGAAAAATATCGGAATGGATGATACGGAAAAAAAAAATTATTACTAAGAAATATTTACGTGATAATTAAAAAAGAAGGTTAGTAAGCGATAAAAATAATTAAATTTCTTATTTAAATAATAATCATTTCATATTTTATTTTTTTATTGCAATTATTCCTCTACAGTAAATGTAAATATAATCTTTACTGGTTAAGTGATCTAAGTATTTTGAATGCTTTTAAGTGTTGGCATTATATATTAAGTATGTTTGTTGTTTCTGTTTGTTCATTTGTTCTCTTCTTTGTTGTATTTTGTGTATTTGTGTATTTTGTGAAAATTCTGAATTTTTTTAATGTAAATCATTTATGGGATCCAGCTAAAAATTCTTTCGCCGCATTGTGTTGAATCTGACTTACAGTTTAAGCACTAGATGTCAACCTCTTCCGAAAGGGGATATTTAGTTAAAACATACATGTTTCTTCCTGAATTAACAACTTATAAACCTAGTAAATTCGATTGCACCGCTATCATCTATTAGTCTTAAGTTCCACATTTTCTCGTAACAGACATTTATAACTACTGTACTTCTATAATTTCTCGCTATCTTTGACTCTCCTGTCTCTCCAATGCAAGACATTAAACCAGTGGCTGCCAAAGTTTTTAAAGTCAGGGTGCTTTTAAAATCCTACAAATAATTGTAGACCCACTTTAAATACATTTATGATAAATATGTTATAATATTTAAGTCAAATATTAAAAAATAATGCTATAAAAATAAATAAGATGAAACATACCTTAAATATATTTATTCATGTGGATATGAGAAACATGAGTGTGTTGTGTTCTAACGATTTTTCATGTTACACTTGTAAGGCAAACTCTCATTTCCTCATTAAAACATGAAGATTTCCTGTCTTTTAAACTTAATTGTGGCGATTATAGAAAATACTAAATCTCATAATTATGAGTAGAAAATTATAGTAAAAATCCAAAACTATTTTAGATATTGATACATATTCTTGATGCATGAGAAATTCTTTATATTTCGGTGTCACGTGCCATATACCTGACAGTTTTCTTTTTTGTTTCAATATAAAATCAATTAAATCAAAATCACATGAAATTTCCACGAATGGATTTCTAATGCAATCGAATTGTTTAGAGTTAAGTGACGGGGAAAAAGTATTCAATTTTTTATCTTTTAAACTTGTCAATAATTATTAGAATTTCTTCATTCATCAAGAGTTACACTTAACAATAGTAACATTTTGAAATTATATATTCGACATTTATTTTTTTTTTTTTTTTTGGAAACGGAAAGTTGTTGAATATAATTGGAAAAAAGCGAAAAAGTGGTTTTTGCGGAAAGCTTTTTTTTTAATGAAAATCAGGCTATTTTTACCTTGCATGACACTATTAAAATATTTAACTGTTGAATTTTTTTTTTTTTATTTGAACTGTTGAAATAAATCAGTCAGACTGTAACTGGCAATTCAAAATTCAACCTCAAAGAAGTTTATAAAAATGTAATAGTTTCGTAACTTCAAAAAAAAACTGTAAGAAGTTAATGTCTTAGATCGTGTACATGGATAAGTACTTTCCTCTCTGACAAATACTTCACCTCAGCGTGGGAAAGCAGCCGTCTGTGTGATAAATCCATACCGATCAAAGTCTTTCGCACAAATGCGATTTAACAGGTCTTGTTTAATAAAGTTTAACTCTGATGAACTATTCGTAAAACTTCTCTTAATTTTTCACCCAAGTTTTTTCGCTATCAAGGCTTCCTGCGGAAATAGCATTGCGCTTCGATAACACTCTCATTTTGTACTTTTATGAAAGATGTAAAGCTCTTAATTCAGACTGCATGGAATGGGGTTTGAGCTGTATAAATGGCAACAAACATCGTAATTGCAATTCATCGAGACAGTCATTTAAATTGTTAAAATGCAAAATCACGTAAAAAGGTTTTCAGATGCACATAATTATTTGCAAAAAAGAAGCATTTACTATTTGATCTTCAGAAATAAAACAGACAAATGCTGAAAATTGCGTCCTGTGATGTCTTCGTCTGTTGACTTATGAGCTTGCAATAAAAAGTTCGTATACTAAAATATATTACTGCCTACATTTTCTCGATGTCAGAAAAAAAATTATATTATGCTTCAATTAACTGTTATCGTTGGACAAAAAGAATATTGCTTATTTTCTTTTTCTGCATCATTTAACACGGCAAAGACCATTTTTCTGCATATAGGAAAAATAAAGAGATCCACATAAAGTATAAGCTTTCATTTTTTTTTTTTTTTTTGTTATCATTTCTGAGATTTGTTGAGAAGCGATTTTAAAATTTATCAGAAATAGTCTTTACACTTTTAAAGATTTGCAGACTTTTTTTTTTTTTTGTTGTTGAGGCAACCATTTGAAAACAATGGCAGCTTTATCTTGTAATTTATATTATATGGTTTTAAAATGTTTACAGAATTCATCAGGACGTAATGATACAGTTGCAATTTTACATCCACATATTAAACACATATTAACTTAGCAAATAATCTTCAGTAGTGGCCGAAATGAAATGAAACTTTAATAACTTTTAATTAGATTTCCAGTATAAAAAGGCAGGCCTATGTAGGCCCTTTTCGAAATAGTGCCCGTACACTACTGTCTGTAAAGTTAGATGTCTGTGATTGTTCGATTATAACCATGTTGATGACATCATCAACTACCGGGGCTATAGGTTTATTGCCACTTCCAAGCTGAAATAATAATTTTCGGGTTCAATATCTCGCAATCATAGCGTGATACTTTTAATAGACATTAGTCTACGTCATAGATTCATCATGAGAAGAAATTCAAAAACAGTAACAGAAGCATTTTCATTTTGCTTTCATAAAAATAGCTTTGCATTCTTTTAAAGACAGCTAGAAACATCGAAATTGAAGATATAATGAAAAAAACGGATTGTACTCCATTAAATTATTCATTCATGGCAGCTACACCGTCGTAACTTTGTCCATACAAGTTGATAAATCTATTTCGTAATTTTTATGACATTCAATTATCATATACGTTAAAGTTTATCCTGTTGTATTTGAAACCACGAGTTCCAAAAATTGTTCACATATATTCTTTTCTTTATTATTTACATAATGAAAGTGAAAAATAAACTATATAATTTTGAATGTATTACAGATTTCATCGGTTAATATGGAAAAACACTCTGGAGGACATATGGTTTGCTCTATTTCGTTAAATTCGTTTATTACGATCCGATATTATTTTGGATATTTCAATTAACATAAGTAGCATTTTCGTAGAGTGCTGAAAATGTTTTATTAAAACTTTTTTTTTACCTCTTACCAGAGCACGAAAATTCCATTCATTTTTTAATAAGAAATTTACAAAATTTTCCTTGTGCTCTTAAAGACCACAAATAATAAATAAAAAAATTATTAATACAAATGAATTGAACAGATTTCTATTTTCGGTAGGATCAAGTACCAGCTACATCAATAATTTGAACGACTTTTTTTTATTATATTTTATCACATTAAGAATTTCAAAAACTTAAAAGAAAATTATTGTTATAGATGGTTTTTGATGCTTAGAAAATATTTTGATCTGTTTTTCTAATCGTCATATCTTTTCACAACCCAATATCTAGGAGTTTGTAAGCTACTTTTTCCTATTTGCAGTTAAAGAAAATAAGAAACTATACTATAAAATATTAAACATTCAATCCTCCAATATGCAAACCAATTTAATCTTTTCAGCCAAAAAACTGAAAATTCTTTTTACTTTTTACATTGAAAAAAAGCGTTAGTTTTTGAACTTTTCCCATATTTCAGTTTTTAATCAGAATTCATAACTTTATTTTTTATTATGAAATATTATGCACATTGCTAGGAGTGATTACCAGGAACGGTTTTAGTCAACATATTGACATTTCTTTTTGCATTAATAAAATAATTTGATGTTATATCATTGCTACAACTGCATCGCTCTTTTCTTATACGTGCATCGTATGCATTTATCATTTAATGCACCTTCAACAGTTTAAATATATTTTCTTTTTAAATAAAAACCAAATAAAGTGTTTTATTTTGATATAATTTTCTTTTATCTGACATTACTCTCTAAAAGAACGAGAAATTGTTAAATTAATTTCATCGAAAATTTTAAATACGATTACAACCATAATATGTATATGAAAGTAATTGAAGAATTTAGAATTATTTCTCGTAATAAAATATAACAACATCGACCAGTGAATAATACAATTAATAAGAGCATACATTCCTGTAATTTAATAAACAAATAATACATGATAATTTTTTGTAACGTGTAAGAAATAAAATATTATAACTCTGTGATGTTGTTAAATTAAAATAAATAAATTAACTAATATCATTGATTAACAGTCCAAATTCTCCATAATATCTACCATTAATCTTTTAGTCGAAAACATCACTTGCCAATAGGATCAGCATTAAATTGCACCGGGATTATACCACCAAACCAAACCCGTCAAAACTTAATTAAATTAATACTTGTGGGTTGTGTATTGCAATAGCCCATAAAATTCCACCTCATTAAAACACCACGGTAATAAATTATACACAATAGATTCGTTTATAAGCCAAAATATAAGATAAGCGATAGCTAAATGCTCATAAAATATAGAACACATTAAATATGAAATAATATATATATATATATATATATACATAAAAGTACAGATTACACAAATATATATCAATTACAATAAACATATATTAACAATATTAAACCCTTTGATTAACTTCATATAACAAATATAGGATTTAAACATCCATTGCTCACCAAGCAAATAAATTTTACAACTAATTAACATGATACAATTTATACTTGATAAATATAGCACACATGATACAATTTACTGTACAATGTCTGTAGCAATTTATGATCATTACAACGTAACCAGTTAACTTTAATCACAGTTTTAAACCTTCCCCAGCTGGACTAAATATTTTATTCAATGTATAACAGAAACTAGGGCAAAACACTGAGGTTCCACAAAAAATAAAAATAATGGAAACTACTTACAAACTAAATAGAATGTCATTTTCAGTAGAATGGGCCTGCATGGAGTTCTATGTCAGTGCGGGGAACATTTTTCCCTATTATTATGAAGCTTCATTAATGGAAAATAGCGGAAATGTCTTAATGTTGTATGGCCCTACGTTTAAGTGATTAACCTCTTCTTGAAATTAATAGTTTGTTCACATTTAAAGATATTTTGTGTGCCATCCGATTCTTGTTTCTGCCTAGGGGAACCTCTTCTGGAAAATACTAGCTGGTTCATATAGAGAGGAACCACCGCAACTGCCTTTTCCACTTTTTTTCTCATTCGATTTTTCGGATAATTTTTTTCTCACCATCCATTTTTCCATTTGAAAGGCTGAAACTCATCTTTCGCCTGAAACCTTTGAAGAAGTTCTGACTCTCCTCATCTGGGTGATGATCCCATTTTCCCCTTCTCTTCCGATTTCTGAAATATATCCACACCTGTCACAGTGCGTCAACCTCTATCTCTACGTTCATTTTTTATATTCCATTCTAATTCGCCTCATTGGCTGGATTCTGCATCCATGGGGTGGGAGAAATCCTCGCCTTAGTCTCAAGGGAGTGGCTTCCTGATCATCCCCCTCCATTGCGTTCATCTAAATAAATTTTAATGAACGCACATTCGTTAAACAAAATAACTAGAATAACAATAGACAATTGAGTTAAATATTGGAGTGCTCAATTTTATTCTAACTGGGACAATTATTTCTGTTTTACAGGGTTTGGTATAACTATAGAAAATTAGGGTAAAAAGTTATAAATTGATTGAATCGAAAATTCCTATTTTGTTAGAAATAAGTTTGTTTTTCTAGAACATGTTTTTTTTTTTTAAAATTTAAATGTGTTTAATATGTTAATATATATTCGTTTAATATCAAAAATTGCTGTATAATTGTATTCCTCGTTTAAAGATGAGGGTTGTTTCTAATAATATTTATAAAACACAAATCTATAAATAAATGCTGGATAAGCTTTATTAAATGCCAAATATTTCATTCATTTGTATTGATCAACATTTTTAATAAGAATAAATAATATTCTTATTAAAAAACTATAAACTATAAATTCGATAAGAATTGGAAAAAAGATAACTGAAATCTTACTAACTTTCTATTATTCTTTAATTCTTCAGTAATTTCAAATCAATTTGACAGCACTGAATATCGAACACACATTTTATAATGTAATAATACAAAATATTATATAAATTAGTCATTTGGATGTTTATTGAATTTAATAAAAATTAATCGACTTTTTGTTAAAATTATCCTAAGATATAATTTCATTCAGAAATAAGTAGACATTTAATGTTTCCTTTAAGATATATGCCAATATTCCTTAAATGTGCCTAAAGGAACATGGTTTATATTTATTCAGAGGAAACGTTCAAAACAAATTGAATTCAATACATACATGAAGTTTTGAAAGCAATGCCTCTTTAGTCTTCAATGAAATGTTATAATTCGAAACAATGCTTACCCTGATGGTCCATTGAAGCATTGTTCAATGATTAGTTAACAATCGTTAACGATTTATTACGCGCCAATAACTCACACTCATGTAACACCATATCAGGGCCTACTGAATGCACCTAACGTTTCATGATTGTGATTATCTACACTGAAGGGCCTCCCATACTTGTGAATGGGCTACCGTTATAAAGCCAATCGCTTGTAACACCCATTACACTGAGTTGTAAGTCTATTCACTAGCATGGATTTAATGTGGTACTAAAGTCCTCAACAACACGAAGTGTAATGAAGTGTAATATTAGTATTGACTCTCACTGTATGGAATATTATCGTGTTTAGCTCGTGAAATTTATCATATATTTGTTCATAAAATTATATGTTTTGACATCTTTTATTGAATTCCAGAGCTATTTGAGTGTTTCCTTTTATATATAACCTAAAGTTTTCAATAAATTTTATATTATAAAATATATCTGTGTACGATAATATTAATGAGGATCTTTATATTCTCGTTATTTTACAGTATTTGGGATTCAAGCACACATTTTTAATTGTCCTAGATTGTTGTGGACACAACTTCTTAAAAAGAAAAAATGAACCTAATAAACGTAGATTTTATTGTTTCATTGTTAAATTCAATAAATAATGATTCTACTGCATTGGCATTAACAAAAAATATATATATATGGCATAATATTACATAGTAAAAATATAACATACGTAATGACAAAAATAGAAAAAAATAGATATACGTCTTTGTAGAAAGCGAAACTTAATATCACCTATGTTATGAATATTAATGTAAGAAAATATTAAATAAAACTGCATTTAAAAGCAAAGAAAATTTAAAAAATCTAACGCCCTATTTCTGAACAACAAACTGTACTAATAAATACCAAAGTTCGTTATTTTCTTGCCGGAAAAGAATAGTCATGTTATTTTAATTTTAAACGGCCTGCTTTTTTTTTTTTTTTAATTTACAAGCAAAATCACTTTGTTACAGTTAAAAAAAATAACGGTATTCATTACAATTAAAAACAATATTGTTCACTAACATTAACAAAAAATTATGACATGTGTATTAATGTTACATAGTAGAAATTTGACATACATAATGAAAAAAATATGAAAAATAAACATACATCTTTTTAGATAGCAAATTTAATATTATCAATGTTAAGAATATTAATATAAGAAAATATTAAATAAAACTGCATTTAAAAATTTTAACGCTATATTTCTGAACAACAAACTATACTAATAAATACCAAAGTTTTTTATTTTCTTGCATGAAAAGACTAATCATATTATTGTAATCAATCAGTTCTTTGTATTACATATATACACAAATAGTTATTCTACGTCCATCAAAAAGAAATAAAACAATAATAAAATTTAGCACTTTGATCATTTCTTTAAAAAAAAGAAACCATAATCTTTTGTGCAACAGTATTGAAAATCATTTAAACATAATAATTATTATTACTATAGAAAATATAAATATTCCATAAAATTATTATTTGTATAGATAACAAAAAATCAGAATCACTTTCATTTATTCGATGAAGTCATATTCTGAGGAATAAATATTTCCGATTTCCAAAATTAAAAAGCTCATTCCGAAAAGAAATCATCCAAAACTCATCAAGCCAAACAAATGTATTTTTAAACAACAGTATTCCAGCTTTCTTTCATAACTTGCTTTCATTAAAGTCCTCGATATTGCTTTCATGATTGTTTTCTCGATATTCTACATCAATACTACTCCAAGATGGAATTCTTAAATCGGTGTTTTAAGTTCATTGTTCCTTTTTATGTTCTGCTTACAGCGGATTTTATTATGTTTAGAAAATGCGATATTATTTTCAGCTGAGGAATTATTTGACCAATAAATAATCAGCATATGTTTAAGAAGCACAAATATTAAACTCATAATATTAACATTTCTTTCAAAACATTAATAATAGTTTTTTTAAATAGCTGTTTTTATTGTCAAAACAAATGTCATTAAAAGTAATTATTTAGTATATCATATATTTTAATTAAATACACGATATACCATAATATCGTATATAAAATTAATATTTACACTCAAGAGCCAAAACATTATGACCACCTGTCAATAACAAGTTGGCCCACCTTTGGCGCGCAACACGGCTTCAACCCGCCTTGGCATGGATACCACAAGTCCTTGGTGGATGGCCGGTGACAGATTGTACCAGATGTTTAAGCAACGGTCACGCAAATCCGAGATAATGCGAATTGGTGGTCTTTGAACTCTGAGCTGCCCAGTTTCGAAAAATACTTGTTCCGAGCCTTCGAGCCATTACAATCTGCCCTCTATCAAAGTCGCTTAGATCCACAGCCTTTCCCACCACACACAGAAGTAAGTGACAGAATGATTCTTCAGACTCTCCAACAGCAATTAAATACCACTTCCACCTGATCACGTGCCTTCCACGTCATCCAGGCGAGTTCATTGCAAAATGTAGGGGTGGTCATGATGTTTTAGCTCTTGAGTGTATTTATTAATTATATAATAAATAAATCTTGATACAATAGATTATCCGATGCACTCGTGGTAATCCTTAATAACAATTTCTATTCTAATAGACTCTAGAAATTTATCGACAAAAGACAAAATAGAATACACAAAAATTTAAATAAAATAGACGATAAATAATAGACAAAAAATGCAAATCACCATTAATGATATGTCCTGCTTGTATGAAACCTTTTATTATGAAAATGAATATATTGTTTTATATCTTTCAAATATACTTTAGAATAAGATAACCCTTTTGTTTCAAATTCCACCAGTAGAATAATTATAATATAGAAAACTACTCAGGGATGATTTCTCTTTAAAATGCAAAAAAGGTATATCTAATGATATGCAATATATAATATATATATATAATATATATATATATATATTGATACTAAAATTCTTTGTCTGACAACATAAACTTACTTATTTTTAGTTATAGCATTAAATAACTAAAAATAAGTAAGTTCATGTTGTTCTAAAAAAGATGTGAATGTAAGTTTATGTTGTTATCCTTTTCTTTACAGATATTTAGTTAAATAGCTATAAATTATTGTTGGGAGCAATGCTATTTACAAAAATTACGATACATTTTAAATTAAATTCAAAAATTTATGTCCTGCTTTCTCCATGAAAAATGTTGAAGATTTATAGTAAAAAAAAAAAAATTAAGATACAATTATGAATTATTAAAATTATTAAAACTTTATGCATGGAAATATGTGAACAAAAATTATCTTCTAAATGAACTAGCCTTTTCCAATTAGATGCTGCCAATCTACAATCAAATATATCCTGATTTTTTTTTTTCCAACGTATTTACAAATTACCATAAATAGCCCTGCGTGCTATTTAATATTTTTTTAAATTAAAATATGGTAAAAAAAAAAAACCAAATAAACTATTAACAATGCAAAGAAACAAATAATTTTGCTTTAACATTTATTATAACATCTGGAAAATGCATTTTCTCCGAATAACATAAAATTTTTTTTATTATTATATGGATGCTTAGTTAAATAGCGATTCAACATTGTTTGGTGTAGTTTCATCTGCAAATATTTGGATTCATTCGGAATGAAGTTCAAATATTTAAACCTACTTTCACGATTAAATGTGTTCAAATATTTGAGGAATAGCTACCAGTACACATTTTAAAGATATTTTGTTATGCCCTTAGAAAATATTAATAATGATAACAAATAACTATGATAACTATGAGTTTCCAAAGTAGTCATTAATTATTATTGGGATAATTAATATTCTTTAAATCAAAATACAAGAAAAATAAATGTCTCGAAGAAGATTACAAGTAAAAAAAATCCAATACATTAACGTTGAATTATTCAGACAAAATTATTATTAATTATTACAAAAAATAATTCTGACATTATATAAATAGTTTTAATTTAAAGAATACCAATCTAGTATTAATAATTCATAAACAATTAATATAAAAAAAAAATTTTTAAGTCAATTCCTATTTTTTTTCACTGAATTGCAGAAAGTCCTTTATAAATAATTTCCATTCATTTTTTAAGTTTATCCGGCAATATCTATTTGTAGATATATGCAACTTAAATCTAAAAAATAATAATTAATTAATTAAATTTAATTACTGAATTAATAATTGAAAAAACTGTATTAACATCAAGAGTCATTCACTCCAAGTTCAAAACAATGTATTTGAACTTGAGTGGACTCATAAAAAAGTATTTTATGAACGATTGAAAATTTGAACAAGATATATATATAGGGAGAGTGTGAGCTAATAGAAGGAATTGAAAAAATGGTCCAGTTATTGAAAAAGAAATAAAAAATAACTATATAAAATAACTCTTGCATTCAAATTAGTTGGTCACAAACAAAAATTGGAAAAGTTATTGTATATTAATCAATAACATATATTTGGTATGAGCAGAGTGAATGATCTGTTAAAGTATCAATTAAAAACTGTCTCATAGATTCCTAAAACCAATACTCAGTGTCTGGATACGTAATCAAGAACAGTAAAATTCTGATTTACGTATGTGTGGCATTTTATATCTTTCTGTCAGCTGAAATTTTTACCATCTATTATATACTTTTATCAACAATTCATGCTACGCACTATGATAATGTCCCTTTAAAAATAGAACATTTTTACAATTATTTCTCCAATTTATACATTTTACACATTTTTTTTTTTTGTAATGTCTCATTAAGTAGGATTTAAAACAGTAAGTCAGTTACTTAAGCCCTGCTTAAATCATTTTCTTAAAAAAATAATTCTGATATATAAAACATTAAAAAATCTCTTTTTTTTAGAGATTGAGAACAAAAAAAAAAATACTTTAAAAAATGAAAAAATAGTGAAAAGTGTTTTTTTATCTATTTTTAGTTGAATATGATGGACATTTCTTTCAAAAATCCGAATAATATTATTCCATATCTGTTTTGTCACTTCCACCTGACACTCATACGTTTATCATCAGTTTTGAATTTCTGTATTCGTTGAGAGTTGAAATACTTGGAAAAGTTGGACCTCTCGATAAAATAGAAAACGATCTTCCATATTACGATGAGAAAAAATTGGAAAATAAATATAATAAAAATATTAGGGATTATATCGTAGTTCTGCTTCTTAATAAAATATAAGATTTAACATTATATTTTAATAAATGTCATCGAAAATTATCATTTATTGGAGCTCGAAGAATTCTATTCGTACCTTACATAAACTACTGAAAATCTCCATTTCTATGCTAAAATGAATGAAATTGAAATGATAAAAATTTGAAGTTGAATTTGAGAGGTAGAAACTTAAAAATGTTTCCTGAAAATTTCAGTATGGCGATTTCACAATAAGCAATATAGAGACAGCAAAGTGATCTTTTCTTTTCTTAAATAATATCTTTTCTATCCACGATCTAATGGTTAATAAACAAGATATTGCATATAGCTCTAGAATAAAATATTTAAAAAAAATGATGTTATTAAAACCTTTAATATGATAATTGCACTATTATTGATTAAATAACGTATTCAACTCTGCTAGAGAATTTTTACTGATTAAAGATAAATAAACATATACTGATTCATAATTATCTATAAGTTTTATAAAAAATTATATTATATTCATCAGGTTTTTATTTAACGCAATATTTGTTATTTACTTAAATCAAAACCATTATCCATCTATGAAAGTTAACAAAATAATTTAAGCAAATGAAATTATTAATAATTATTTCAATTTATTAACATTCATTCATAAAGTCTTTTCGTATTGACCATGACTTTATCTTGTATTAGGTCATTCTGCAAGTTCACAGCAAATAATTGCTTTCATTAACTATCTCTACGATCACTTCAGAAACAGCCGGTTTCAGATCTCTAATGAATGACATTAGTTTTAAGTTCAATTAATTAGAGTTCATTTCCTCGGTTGAGTCAATAAGAGCTTCGCGTTGTACAAGGAGGAGATGAAGTTAAAATTATACCTTGCATGCTTGATTTATGACCGTAGATTCTTTATCCTACATAAAGTTGCAAGCATTAGAATTTATTTTTACACATTAAATTTGCAAAGGTTTATCTGCTAGATTTCTTGCAAAAATGTGGTTTCTAAAATTGTCTAATGAAGTTTTGTAAAAAAACGGAAATGGATTCAACATGGTAGTTAATGTAACTAAAAACATTATACTTTTACAAATTATGAAAATAACACAACAAATTATGAAAATTTATAGCACCATTTAAGATGGTTTCTCTATGTTATTGGAATGTATAGTTAGATTTGTTCTGACTTAGAAGCATTTAAACTTTCATGCAGAAATAATATGGTTAAAATGTGTATAAATGTAAATAAGTCTTAAATGTGTATGGTATGTATTCCTCATCCTTAGTTTATTCAATTAATTCCTTATTCTGCTTTATTGATTTTCTGAATTATTTCTTTCTTAATCTGTTTTTGTATAGATTTTATAAATGTATGTTTTCTTTTTGATACACGTGTCATTCATCTTTCGACGTGATGTCTAATGATTTTCATCTTATTCGTTACAGTTAAGGCGCACTTTGGAACTTGAATAAATTCATCTTTAAATTTAATATTTTGTTATGTTTTTTATTTGTAATTTTTTTAATTAATTAGAAATAATATGATAATCGATGCATAAAAAGTTATTAAGGTTTCGTTATAAAAATGAGTGTGCTTGTTAAAGTCCTTTATCAATTTTGTTCTTGCTTTTTGTATTTTTTTCTGTCGTTTTTGTCCCATAAGTGAAAAATTGCAAGGTTATATAATAACTTTTATAATCGTAAATTAAATTGATGGGAAATAAAAAAATATTTACTTTAGTTAATATTTTTATAATAAGTATAATTATTTATGCACTGAGATAATGGTTTTGTATGGTTTGAGTGTAAAAAAATCATTTATGCTTAACCAATTTTATACATTTTCAAAAGATGACTCATTTCACATAACATAACAGTTTATTTATAATAAAATATATTTTATATAATGTGTATTTAAATGTATAAATTTAAATTTAAAATGAAGATTAAAAATTAGTGAATGTTAAAAAACTAAGCACTATGGATATTGGGATAGTTTTTATGATTAAATTTGCATTTCCATAAACAAGAAATGAAATTGTTAAGAAAACACCATAAAGTCTATCAATGACCAGCAATTGCGCTTTGAAATACCAATAACTGGAGAATCCTGTTTTGTTGTCAGCCTACCATGCCCCACACATGTTTGACAAAAGGTCTGGTGAGTTTACTGTTCAAGGAAGAATGACACCATCAGAGGACACATCATAAATAAGGACACTTTATTTCTATAGACTTTAAATTATCATTTTCAACAAAATAACACCAGGTATACATATATATGATGTTATATATTGATATTAGTTTGTTGAAAAATCGTGTAATAATAATGTGAATGTGCCATGAATGTTTAGCACAAATATCCACTGGTTATTCTTAGCACATTGTTGAGCTGCTAAATATAAGCAGAATGGCAAGAACCCATTTGCTGTATTAAGAAAGAGCTCATACTGACACCATCAGATCATAGGAAATGTATGAATGGATATGTAAAACAAAGGCTAAATGGGACACCTGGCAAGGAGGTTCCATATATGGATACAATATTCCTCTTCCCTATGTCTGAGACGCGATTCATCGATGAACAGTATCTGAACTTTGAACATAACACAATTTTCTGGCTTATACGAGGATCAGCTACGACATCACTAATCATTCTGTCAATGTTGTGGGGTTAAAAGTAAATATTTTACAGACCTTTGTGAGAGGAAAAAAGTTAATTTGAAGTAAATTTAATTTAATTAAATAATGATTATATAATATTATTTTACTTATAAGAATTTTATTACAAAAATAAAAGACACACATTATATTATACCAAAACAGAGAAATAAATAAAATTGGCATTTAATACATTATTTCTGAACTTAAGTGTTTAGAACGTGCTTATTCAGTTTTTTTTTTTTTTTTTTGTTTATATGTTTTTGTTGATATTACAAATTGATCTCGATTTTTTTTTCTCTATATGTGTAATAGCTAAATGTTAGAGCATATTATATTATAAAAAGGAATTATATTTTTCCCCGAATAAAATGTGATAGAGAAATAATAAACAATATTTATTTAATAACATTGCATATGCTCTTATTTACTTTTCTATTTAATTTTGCATTTGTCTACATTTTACCAAAAGGCAGCAATTACCAAGTTTATAGCCTTTTTCCGATTCGTATTGAAAGAGCTCTATTCGAAATGCTTTAAACAGTGCCAAAAAAGGGTGATGTAATTTTGCCAACTATGTATATGTTCAAATCGGTTTACGATAAACTATGCAGACTGCAGGAATAGGACTGCAGGAATTAGCGAAAGTGCAAATCCCCAGATGCCTCTTTGGATGTTTTCGTTCCAATTTGCTGGATAAAAATATGAGTAAATCTAATTGTTTATACTGTGCAACGCTTAATCGCCTACAAATTTTATTTCCCAATTAAAAATAATCTGAAGCTAAAATGTCGAGCAATAAAAATTAATAAAAATACACTTTTTTTTTTTTTTTTTTTTTTTGAAAAATTTTTCTCTGACGTGCATATAAAGCACAAGATGTATGCACAAGTAATATGTAAGTAGATATGTTTATTTGTCTCAATTTATTTTGGCATTTACTAATATCCTTTTCAATATATAATGAATTGAATGAGAAGAATGAATGAGGTGAATGTATAATTGATATTTTAAAAATAATTGAATATGAATGTTTTAATCAATATTATTCAAAGGTACGATCATCATTAAATATACTGCTTTGGAGTTATTTTTTTCACAAAATGTAATTTAAAAATGATTAAATACAGCAAACCCTATTTAAGATTTATTCCAAAAAATTTCAAGGTAAGATTTTTTTTTTTTTTTATGAAATAAACCCTATAAATTTTAATTTCGTTTTAAATGAAACATTATAAGAAATATTTATTTAACAGCATAACTATCTAGTAACACATTATAATTAAAATCCTGTAGTTGAGAGAGGAAGACAGTGATTACTTAAGGCAACATTTCGTGAATTCAATTATTTATTACGTAATGTGTGTCTGGTTTTAAATTAAAATCAGATGCTATATTCCTAGGAGAGACAGGCATGAAATTGATGATTCGACTGTGAACCTTTGGAAACTAATATATATTAGAGGAAATAAATTAAAATATTTTTATCCATTAACTACTGTTAACGTAAAAATATAAAAACTTGAAATATTCTTCAAATACCCATGTAATATGTTTAAGAATGGTTAAGAAAGGCTCTTGAAAGAGATAATATATTATTATATTTTTTTTTAATTATTGCAGTTGCTCTCATATAAGTTGTTTTTTTTTTGATATTTTTTTCTTGATGCCCTTTTAGTTCTAAATAATAATATAAGGATAAAATTTATTTTATAAAAAGAGGTGAACATAGTCATAAGTTTCTGTAAGGAACTTTCTTATTTAAAAATTATAATTTAAAATTACAATTACTTTAATGACTTTTCCACTGCCTGTACCTGATTTAATTGCGTAGTTCAAGTCTTATTAAAAACTGCCTGCACATGTAGTAAAAAAAAATAGGCAGAAATAATTTGTCTCCAAAATTTTGTCGCTTTTCATTTTAATTTTAAGTGAGACTATCGTATCAAAGTAAAAAAAAAAGAAGAAGTACATTAAAAAAGAACAACTACTAACTACCAACTTCTAGACATGACATAAATTGACATGTATATATGTCTTTTTTTTTTTTTTTTTTTTTTTGGCTTTTACTAACGTTTATTTCAATAAATAATAAAATGAATGTATAATTTATATTATAAAAATAATTTAATGTGAGTATTTTTAATGAATATTATTCAAATGTACGATCATCATTAAAATAAACTTAATTTTATCAAAATTTAATTCAAAAATGATTATAAAGAGCAGCTCATATTTAAGATTTAATTCAAAAAATAATTTTAAAAAATAATGATATTTTTCCTAATTATTAATTTTCTGCAACAAACTTTCATATTTCTAAAATTATAAATTAAGTCTAAAATTAATTTAATGACGTTTACAATTGCAAGTCTTATTTTAATAGTATGCTAGCAACTGCAGTAGAAAAGTAGGTAGAAATAATTTGTATTCAAAATGTTATATTTTAATTTTAAATGAGGCTATCAGTATCAAAGAGAAAAGAAAAGAAAAAAAATACATTAAAAAAGGAGATTCCAACTTCTAAAAATAGAGTTCTAAAATAAAGGGTGCTATTAAAAAAGCATTTTGAAAGAGAATATTCTAACGAAAAAAAGTAGAAATAACTTTAAAAAACTGACATGAAAGATCAGGGCTTTTTTCATGAGAAAAGACCACGCCAAAATTATTTAAAGGTGATTCTTTTAAAGCAGCTTTCTTAGACTATAGTCTTTTGAAAAAGTTCAGTTCGTGTGGAAGAAATTTATCAAAAGATTGAATAGATAAAAGTCTGCAATAAAGCATATTAAAAAGTGAAGCGTACTAAAAGTTTTAACATAAATTTAAAATGTAATAATACCGTATTAATTTTAACTAAAATTAATAATAAAACAATTTTAATTAATCTGTCTATATAACTTAACTCAAAAATTTCACAATAAGAAACATGTTTACATAAAAAAGTTTATTTAGAAACAATAACATTTTTCTATAATTCTAATATAGATAAAAAATCTATACATCTTCTACTATTAGAAAAAAAAAATTGTTAAAATGAGCTAATAGTAATATCAACCTAGCTAATAATATTAAGCCAGTTTTAACCATGCAGTATACATATAAAAGAATATTTTTAGCCATATTATTTTCTATTGAAATTTCTAGGAAATTCTGAAAATTTTCACATCATATATAGGTGCATATTCCTATTCGTAATACTTTGTATATTAGCCATTACCATAACTTTATATCATGTTTATAAACATTATTTATCCGTTCAGTATTGTATATTTTTCCGTTTCACACATACCTATGTAAATTACAGAGTATTTTAACATATTTTTCTTTTCTGCATTTATATTCAATGTATGTCAGTAATTACTTAATTATTTTTCTTTTATATTACTTTACCCTCACCTTTTCATACGGTATGCGTTTACATAGCTTTTGTAGAATGGTAAGATGTGGATTTAAATTGTAAGTAAAACGTGTGAAGAGTAAGTAACACTAATTTACCGTTTTACTGTTATTTACACTCTGTTTTTAAGTATAAAAGTAATACTAATTTCCTCAGTTTATCCTTTTGAGTATAATGACCTCGAGTCAATGATGCAGTTAAGGAAGCTATCCAGCGGAACAATTTATCTCATTCGGAAATGTTAAAGTGGTGTCCTATTAGTATCTACGATTCTGTAACTTTCACAGCAACATCGCTAAATGCATATTTAAGTGAATCTCTACCACCTATAAGTAAGGAGGAAAGTAAAAAAAAAAAAAAAAGTTTAAAGCCCCATAAAAATGAGAGAATAAATCAGCAAAGTTTTAAGAAAATAAATGCAGTTTTTGAAGTAATTAAAGGAAACGATATCACGGTTAAAAATTACCATACGAACTAATAGGTATGCTAAAAGTGGTTCAGAAATTGCAAATTCTAAATTTAATAGTAGTGGGGATTAGCGAAGAGAAATTAAAAGGATTGTTAGAAAATAGTTACACATAAGAGAAAGCGGCATTTTTGAAAAGCCTTTTTCTAATTACTTCCCCATCCTCTGGAATTTAAATAAGAAGATCAAAGTTTCTTTGATGTATTACTCTTAGAGTAATCTCCCGCTAAAACAAAGGAATGAAAAGTGATAAAGAAAGGGGTGATTTTAGTGTATATTAATAAAATGGGGTTTTATTTAAAAGTAGGAGAATATTCAACTGTTATCGATTTTTAAAATGAGTTCACGTAAAAGGAAAAATAAATGTAATGAATCTAATACTGTAAAAATAAATTTTAAAAATTCAGGAAATTGTATAAAATATCCAGCATTATTCAATTCCTTCTATTAGCTCACACTCTCCCTATATATATCTTGTTCACATTTTCAATCGTTCATAAAATACTTTTTATTCGTTCATTCAAGTTAAAATACATTTTTTTTAACTTTTAGTGGATGACACTTAATGTTAATAAAGTTATTTCAATTAATATTTGAAATTAGGTATTAAAATATTAATTTTAATTAAAATTTAGTTAATTTATTAAAATTTTTTTAGATTTAAGTTGCATGTATCTACCAATAGATGGCGGCAGATAAACTTAAAAAATGACTGAAAATTATTTATACATGACTTTCTGCAATATAAAGAAAAAAAGTAGGAATTGACTTAACATTTTTTTTTATATATAAAATACTTGTTTTTAATTTCAATCATTTTATACATGCGTAATTTAAATAAGGCAGATTTATAAAAAAATAAAATAATTGAGATTATAAATGAGAATCTAAAATCTTAGTTTTGAGTAATTGTTAATTGAGTAGAAATAATTTTTGCAAAACATTTTTGGCAAGTTAAATTAGGTATTAATTTACTAAATTGACATTATTTCAAGTTGAATGTTCTTATTTTAAAACAAGCGAAAAAAAAAATTAGTGAATAAACGTGCATATAACGAGAAAATTATAATAAACAGTATAATAAATTAATAATGCGGAGTAAAGTATAATATATTATTGATAAAAATTTATAAAATAATTAATATGTCAAAAAGTTAAGAATATAATTATTAAATTAAATTAATAGTTCATATTTTTATTAAATTTAATTTATACAAAAAAATCAAATCAATCCAAATTTTAAGAACTCCTTTCCTTCCAATAATACTGAATTCCCCACATTTTGAAATCAATAAAAAATATTTTCACGTAATAACATTTTAAAATCGTAATGCTTTTCTTACTTAAAAGAAAAAAAAATCTACAGAATTTATCAATTTACTATCAGCAGCTACTTAAGTATATTAAGAATTAATGATTCATGTAAGTTATGGAATTCTTCCTTTTTTTTTCCATAGCATTAATTTTTCCAGACTATATATTTTTTTTATTTATCTAACAGAATTAATTTATTATAATCGATAATATGACATGATATTGAAAGCCCTACTTCCAACTATTGAGAGCGATTTCTAGAACGCACTGATGAATTAACTTAAAATAATAATGTATTTCTAATATTAATCTATTAGTAATGTATTTAATATTAATGCATTTCTTAATGTTACATATAAATTTTTCGCTAGGTCGTAAAAGCATTATTTTATTTATGTCATAATTTATAATTTTAATCATATTTCTTGAAGAAAACAAATTTTTCATTAATTATGCATTCAGGTTTTTTTTTCAAATGCGGATATTTTTCAAAGTTGATGAAATCCTTAAAAACAAAATTAACTAGTTTATCTTGCTTCTGCAAGTTTTACCATAAACTATAAATGTTTATTGACGTCTTTACAATAAGAAAACTAACGATGGGGTAATGTGCATCCTCGCTGTAACAATGTTTGAGTAAAAACCAAAAGTTATAGCGTATAAAGGGTTTCTCACAATGAACAATACTATGGATTTCCTAGCCTACAAAGGTGCCACAGATTTCGCGTTTGAGTCCTGGCTGTGTCATGGATGTTTGTAGTGGTTCGGAATCCAGTTTAAGCCGTAGGTCTCGATCTCTTATGAGCGTAGAATGTAACAGAGCTCAACCAGACCTCATCCACATCATTCCCAAACTATAAAGGGGTAGCTGAGCTTTATGCACAGTGATGTTGTGTAGTGTAGTAGTAGCCTACAAAGTTAAAGTATTATAATCGGCAAAGACACTCTAACCCACTGTTTGCCTCGCATGTCAGCCGTGAAACTGAAAATCCCCCTAAATAATCACTAATCCACTTCTTATCTACTAAATAGTATTAAATTAAATAATATGAAACAAAATAATATTAAATAAAATGAGTTCTTAGAGTTATTTTTATGTTTTGTTAGGTGAATCGATACTTATGCTTGACTCACTATATCCTTAGTGAGTCAAGCATATTAATTGAATTTGTCATAAGACAGGTTCAAACGCATACAAAGTTACTTGCATTTAGTTTACCTTTCCAGCATTTAAATATTAATACGTACTGAATTGCATAATATATGTTACTCAATATTTCTTTATATTGCAATATGGAACCATTTTTATGTGTATTAAGTTAATAATTTTTTTTAATGACCACAAACGAAAGTGTCATTTTCATATGTGATTCATATACAGAAAAAATGGCCGCGTTTTAAAAAAAAATAATTAAAACATAGTATTCTTTTACATTGGTTGAAATTGCAAACCTCGATATTCAGTTTAATTTGTTTCTTATGAAGATAACAGTAATGAATATTCCAAGAAATATTCATACACAAAAATTGAAGGTTCAAAACAAAATAGTGAATTTAAATATATTTTATTAAAGGCAATAACTGCAGTTATGCATATATTTGATAATCTACAATTTTACAGGTTACATTAACATTCCTTAATAGACAATAATTCCTTAATGGACAATAATACCTGGTTTTCATTACCTTAATGGACAATAATAGCTTACATGAATTGAAAATTGTTGACAACTGAAACACGTTGTTATTTTCAATTTATTTTAAATGGCCTGTTATTTTACATAAAAAACTATGTTGTTTTTGCCGTTTGAAATTTCCAATTTATTATTAATGACATAAAAACACAGAGAAAACATTGGAACTGCTAATTAATCGAAATAAAACTGCAACCATCTAACTACAGAAAAATATGTTTTATAAAGTTTATGATACGTTTTTGGTTCAATTCAAATTATATTTTAGAATAATAATTGCACATTTTTAATAGCTGGTACCAAACAATTTCAGTATTTTTTTGATGGACTTAAACTTCCTAAATTGCTGGTTTTTTTTTTTTTTTTTTTTTTTCTTATTCCCTGCTTGTAAAGAAACCAAAAATACGTTAATATGGCAACATAATTAACATTTTTGCGTACGAAGCGTATTGGTTAAAATCTGCCTTCTTTCTGTTATCGTTATTATTGGTGTTATTGTCTTTGCTGATTGGATCGCTTAATTGAACACAATAATTTCTAATTATTCTTCTGAAATGACTGTCTCTTCTAGTGAAAATTGGTTTACGATCAGAATATTTTGCTTACATGCTTAACTTTATCAGTTATTTACATATCTGTTTACTGCAGCATTATATTATATATATATATATTATATACCTATTTATTACATGTTTATTATACCTGATATATCAAGTATTAAATACTTATTGTATATTTTTATTAATTGTTTAACTTTATTAACCCTTTATCTGTCCAGAATATTTTAAGATTCGTTTGTCGGGAATCAATGTTGGTGACTGATATATCTAAATAAATAAAAAATATGTATAATGCAAAAGAAAACCTAAATAATTACAAACTTTAAGTTATGAAGATGTACACAAATTATAGCTACTCTGCTATTCAGAAGTAAACAAATAAACTCTTAACTTAATAGATACATTATCTGCAAGCCATCTATATTACATCGAAACATTTGTAGGCAGGCAGAAGAGTAAACAATTTAATATATCTGATTTTGAATATTAGTGAATTAAGAAGAAACAAGAAATTTTTCAAATGTTTGTCTACTGTAAATTGTTCAGATTTTGAAATTGTATAAATTATTCTTCATAAATGCTAGAATTTTTGACAAAGAAATTAAGGCATTAATTCTATCAAAATAAAATTGAATCCATTATCAATTAAAATTTGGTAGACTATAATTAAAGATAAAACAATTTGCTTGTCATAAGTTTTTAATCATTTTTTAGGTGATTAAGATGCTTTGCCTCGTGGTTCTGCTGTTTGCTCTTTGCTCGTTTCCTTTTCAGCCGTACAATATTTTGCCGGAAATTGTACCCGCAATCAATAGGTAAGTATTTAGTGGCGTTATAAGTTAAAGCCCATTTAAATATTTTTTCGAGTAATCTGTGTGTTGTAAAGCATATGACTTATCAATTGTAGTAGATAATAGCTACGTAATAGTACATATTTATTCATGAAGCTACCTTTTTCATATGAATTATTTTTATTTTGAAAGCACTGTAATATGTCAAGTGACAAACAGGATCTGTACTAAATTTAATATTTTGAAATTTAAAGTCTTCTTTATCTTTTGTAATTGTAAAATTTATCCAGTAGCTCTGTGGAACTTTCTCTCCTCATATCATGTCTTAAATTTCATTCGATTTTATTTTATTTTTTAATTAGAATTTTATTATTCTTTAGTAAATTAAATCTAAAAATACATGTGATTTTGAGTTTTTGCATCTTATCTGCACCGTAATTAAACTCAAGTTTTATAGATTTGGTAAAGATTTAGCTTATCAGCATGGAACCTTTAAGTCTAGCATAACGTCAACAAGAAAATTGAGTTTTAATTTTTAATTCTTTCTTCCAACTTAAGTCTCGAAATCATTTTTAAGAAAGCTAAAAAGAGGATTATACGATTGAAGAATATGTTTTAATATTCATTTAAAAGGTATTTCCTTAAGAGTGAAGGTTTGAACTTGTAGATAGGAAAGTTACAAATAAAACCATTAAATACAGAAACTGATTGGAAGATGCTGAAGTACAGAGTCGAATTTGCTTTAAATTGTTATGCTGACTCTTTAGAAGTTGCAGAATGAAAAGTAAAACCAGTTCAGCCATCTGATGGAGTTGATGTAGAAACATTGAACAAGCTCAAAGAAACTTTTAAGTGTTATGAAAATGCAGACATATGTGTCGTAATAAGTATAACAAATTCCATGATACAGGAAAACATGCAGAAATTCACGAGATTTGATAATGGCAACAAGGTCATAAATTTTGTGAAGTTACATGAGTCAGTATAATATTAGTATGTGATTTTTTTACTTATATTATACGATTGATGACAATATAGCTACTCATCAATAGAAGTTAAAAAACAACAACTTTAGGGCGAATTAAATTTAGGTCGTAAGTGTATAGTATTTTCAAGTCAATTTTCTACTTCGAAATGAACAACTGATGAACTGAAAACTCAATTACATTCGCAAGAAAGAGAAAATTAAGAAAAGAAACCAAAATATGATATCTAGAATTAAATAGAATAGGAAAAAAAGTAGTAGTATAAAACCTGTTTTCAACAATAAAAATGAATTTAGAAAATGCAATTATCGTCACCAAAGTGATAACTAAGTGATATCCTATCAAAAGTGGATTGTTGATGGAAAGTTAACAAAACAATCAAAAGATAAATTTAAGGGAAAAAAAGGTGTTATAAATTTCTCTTATTAGATTTAGACGAAAATCGTTTTGTTTTAAAATTTTTTTATGAGAGTCTTCCGATAATAGTGCATCAAAGAATATCTCAAACTACAGTAATTATTTCATAGAATTTCAAAATTGTGAAATCTCGCATGAACTTACTACTATTTATTGTAAAATAATACAAGCTGACTAAAGGAAGCTAAAGGAACACCAAAGTTGATGACAAAAAGTAAAAATTGAGTTACAATTTAAAGAATTGCTATGGTTTATCCATGTATCGGGAAAATCGTTCTGTATTGACAACAAAAGCCATGGATAAAAATGGCAGATTCGAATCACCTCTTAGAATGATGGTTTCAAATAAACATCAAGTTTCTACTCTACAGTATAAGCAACCTAAAGTGTCGCCTGTAGAAATTCCATATGAAAGTATTTATTTCGAATAATCCCATGGCAGTAATCCTTGCTGCTACAAAGGATTTCTACATTTATACCATGAGCTCTGGGCTCCTCAAGTTAAATATCATATAGAAAATGTTCCAAAACAACAATGGATCACAAAATCAATTCTGTAAAACATGTAATACTAAACCACATAGTCTAAAATTCTGTAGTAGACAAATGACGACACAGATTTTATCTCAGCAAATGTATGAGAATCATTTGATGAGTCTTTTAAAATATATCGTTTTTTTTAAAGGTCATTTTACTAAATTTATTTATTTTTTTCCTTTGTTAAAAAACGAAAATTCCGCAAGTTATGAAAAAAATATGTTAAGGAGTGCTAAAAATGTAGGACATAAATATTAATGGGATATTAAATGATAATGAAGGAGAATTTAATGATGAAAAAAACTCGAAGTATTCTGCAGAAGAAATGAATTATTCAATGATTAACTGTCCCCTATATTCCACCAGGGAATGGTGGTTGTGATTTTGAAAATAGAACACTGGCAGAAAAACAAAATCTTAAATTTAATTTAGAAATTAATTTTCCTCAATAATTATGAGAAGAACTTATAAACAGACTTGTTTTTTTTTTTATTTAAAAAGAAGGGGAAAAATACGTTACCAAATGTAAGCTCTGTAATGTAATGAAGCTTAATTAAGTTTAATGTAAGTTCTTATGAAGCTTGGATGGGGCAGAAACCTCGATGAAGACACATGCATATAGCCATATCACATTTTATGTTCATAATTCAATTAACATAGCGTGGATAAAATGACAAGTAAATAATAAAGAGTTAACAGCTGGGATATAAGTGCGATGAAAATATCGTGCCTGGATAAAAGAAAACACAGCTGTTGTCAACATTTGAAATATCGAGAAATATATACATCAGATTTTATTTTAAAAGAAACCTCTGAATCCTAAAGAATTCGTTTCTATATCTATTTTCTATATAAGAAATAGAAATGAATTTTGTCAGGTTTAAATAATAGATAGTTATTAAAATTACTACACGGCCATTTAACAATGTTTTAAAAAATTTTAAATGAAGTTCAATTTTTTTTTTTGTTTGAAATACAAAACTTTTGAAAAATATGCTAAATGCTATTTCAACGTCTATCAAATCTACTACAGCATACATCGAATTTTTCATATTATCGATATGATTTACTTAGAGTTCACAACGTTCATGATCGATAGTTGTTATCATTTTGATACTTCTTATCATAGAAATAATGACTCTAATACCATACTTCTGTTTTATATTAAATATTTTAATAAAACTATTAATATTAGGTGTTAAAATATCTTTAATGATTTAATTCATTTTACTGAATGTTCCATTTTTATTAAAAATTATTTACTAGTTTGATGTATGGACTAAATAATTTATTGCAAAAATCAAATTAATTTAGAAAATTCAACTCTAACTAATTTAACATTCGTCAAAGAACAACAATATGTATGTCATTATTTAAACTATTTCATCAAATAAGTCTTTAAGAATTTTTACATTAGTTGACATTAATTAAATTTCATAATAGTTATTTAAAGTCAATATCTGGGTATTTTCTTACCACTAAAAATGGATTTTGATAACCAGGATTATATATTAAAAAGTAATAATAATATCACACAAGAACTCTTTTTATTTAATATCTTACATAAGAACACAAGAACTTTTTTTCTTCAAATATTGTCTCTCATTATTTAAATAGCTTTACACAAAATTTTTACTAGACAAAAAATTAAATTTTAACAAAAGGTGAATAAATATTAATAGAATATTATAATAAAATAATTCAAAAGATTACGTAACTAAAGTTTATTTGCTATCCACTCAGAAAAATGGTGACAAAAGATCAACAGTCCTTTTATTTTCCAAGATTCGATCAGAGATAAAGCGAAAGTTTCGGAACACTCTTTCCTATTCCATAGAGAGCTCTATTATAGTTTGTTCTAAATCTTTGATGTGAAGTTTTTTTTTTTTTTTTTTCAGTTGGCAAAGTTTCACTTCAAAGAGGAGAAAACAATGTTCTAGATAAATTTACGATACGAATTGATAGTGATGTGATTTATAAAGCTGGTTTTCAGAAGAATTTTTTTTATTTTAGTATATTTCTTTGAGTTCTGTCAAAAGGAGTTTTCACTACAAACTTGTAATCTAAAGTAAACAACATTATTTGATTTCCTATTTTTACTTTTACAATAAATAAACTTATAATAAGCCTTATAATTATATACTTTCGTATTTATTATAAAACGTCTGTTTGAACCAACGGCCATACCATGCTGAATATACCGGTTCTCGTTAGATTACCGAAGTCAAGCATCATTGGGCGCTGTCAGTACTAATGGGTGGGTGATCACCTGGGAACACCGCGTGCCGTTGGCATTCCAAATTTGAGACCTGAATGGCCGAGTGTCTAGCGCTCTGGCGCTCAGTGCCACAGGTTTCGTGTTCGAATCCCGGCGGTGCCATGGGTGTTTGTAATGGTTCTGAATCCACTTTAAGCTGTAGGTCCCGGTCTCCTATGAATGTACGAGCGTCACGGAGCCAAAGTCAGACTCCTACCACGGGTGCTCCATCACAACAGAAACTGCTTCCTTTCCCTTCAATCATGAGTACGTATGGGCTCGTGGGCGTGGCCAACCAAGTGGGATAAGAAACAACAACAACCTTCCAAGAAGAGGACTCACATAAATAGATGCAACTTGAATATAAAATGGCTTGTTTTATTGAGTTATTTTCAGAACCCTTAGATTTAAATTATTCATCACTAAAGGGCAAAGATGAAGTTGATACAGTGCTACCAGAAATGTACATCAGGAAATCTGCTACTAAGTGCACAATTACCACCATAATTTGAATAAACAATAAACACTTCAAGAAATAACATTCATACTGCAATCGTCTCCTTTGTCCCAAAGAAAGATCATATGATCAACAGATTTAATGAGTTCATCCAAGGCAGGGAGACACGAATTTTCTCGGTTAGACATCATTTTGTCTAGTTCGAAACGGAGTTGATGATCTCGTTTGTCTAGTTCCAAATGAGGGTGATGATCTCGTTTTTGTCTAGTTCCGAACGACGGAACTCAACGCTGACTTCAAGCGTTTTTTTTTTTTTACTCTTTCTATGTTTTATATTTTAATTGACGAAGGAAATATTACATTTTATACAGTTTGCTGGAGTTTGTTTCAAAATAATCGTGAATGCATTATATTTAATTCTTCAATAGTTACTTCGAAATTATATGAAAATATTCTTCTGAAATCAAAATATCTTACATGGATATTATTTAACAACATTTAAATTTAAAAAAAAATGAGAAATAAATTTAGCACAATTTAATGCAAATTAGATAATATAATAAAATCTGGAAGACAGAGATATCAGTTAGTATTGCAATGTCATAAAAATAACATTAGCTATACGTAAATATTCGAAAAACAATTTTCTGTATCATTTGACCAAATAATAAAAATAGATGCAAAAATGGAAATTATCTTATGCATAATAAGAAATAAATACATTCATTTCTTTTCAGATATAAGTACATCAATGTCATTTGGTTCTGCTGCCATTGGCTTGCCATGAGCAACTCAAGCTGCTACAATACATTCATATATGCTATTTTATAATGTAAGTACATTTTGTAAATTTAAATATATTTGAAATTATTCATAAATTGCATTGATAAACATATATAACTAAACATTACAATTTAGTGTCATTAACATATATAAACTTAATAAAAAACTCTTGGTGAGTAAAATAAACTATTATAAGAATAATATTGTCCATGTCTAATATTATTAACTTGTGTGGCTAAAATTGTACTATAAATACAAATATTCATCGAATCATGCCTTCCATCTACTAAAAATAATCAAAATAATATAAAAGATGTATAGATCAAGTAAATATAATCACAAACATTTCACTGTAAAATTAAGTTTTGAACTTTCTGTAATTTACTTGTAATTTGCAATTATTATTGTAAATTACAAAAGCTGTAATTTACAATTAATATTATATTTTTGTAGCAAATTCAGGGTCAGTGTAATTATATTTCGACATGTATAAAAACCAAACAAGGGAATAGTTTATAAACGTTATGGTTACATTTGCATTATAGCATTCCTGAGAGAACTAATATTGCTACCATAGAACTTTTCAGCCGATAAATTAATATTAGAATCTTGCTAGATAACAATAATTAATCTTTATAGTTTTTCTTCCTTTCAATGATCCCAAAGCGCATTGAAGGAGTTCTATACTCAGAATAACAATTCACTAAA
>BPLR01013562.1:0-18434 GCA_021605095.1 Caerostris extrusa
ATAAATAAGTACAGAAATGCATTTTGTTGTCAAAAAGTTTTATTACGCAATATCACCCTTTTAAGAGAAATCAGTTGAAAAGAAGTTTACTGAACATCACTTTAAAAAACACATATGAAATTTAAAACAGGACATTCTTTAAAAATAAACATCATTAAAAACTAGAAATATAAGCAAAACACACAAATTAGTAAATTACTTGCAATCTAAAGCATATTAGCAAACGAATTTATTTTGTTAAGAAAAGTCGTTTAAAATATTCTGATGAAATAAATTCCTATTTATCATAAAAATATTTAAATCAATATTTTAAAAGTACTGTATTTCAAGCAAAAAATTTATTATTTTTGTAATGCCTATATTAATAAAATGTATTTTAAAATTATTAAGTGTAGTTACTATTACTTCAATATAGAGTGTCACATTTAATATAAAAAATATAGTTATCTGGTCAGTTAAATATATTCCGATTTTAATGAAATTGTGATTGAAAACTAATCAGTATTGCTAATGAAATAAATTTATATTTAAGCATTTAGAAAAAAAATATCTTATTTTGTATGAAATATTAAGAAAATGAGAAACTATAACTTGTTATTCCTGCTTTAATAATTGTGAAGGAACATACATATTTAAAATTAAAATAAAAAGATTTTGAAAAAAAAAAAAGATTTTCTCTTTATAATAAGTGTGCATATATTTATAATTAATGATAGACATGTAATTAGTGAACATAATTTTTTTAAAAGTTTTAACAGAGTGGCATTTCTTACACTATAAAAATTTCACATCTGCAAAACACCAAATACATAGTAAACCGTGTACTGCGAATCAATATAAAAACACTTTTTATACATCTAAAATTTTATTGGAGAATTAAAATGAATTGTAAACTATACAGTTTAAAAATAAACATTATAAACATAATGATTTATGATACTGTAAAACAATCTTAAGAGAGTTGAATAACTCCAGTCAAATCTTAAAAATTAATTAAAAACTTTTTTTAATTTAAACAATATTTATGCTGCATTAAATATCATGCTTGTCTTTTAATAAAAAAAACACTATTTTCCTATCCGACTGATGCAACTTTTTATACAGGTGAACTGCTTCAATACATTTTTAACTTAAATATGTACAGTGAAATTGGCTCAATTCAGAGTGAATTATTTTTTTAATTTCATTATTACGCATAAAAATATAAGTTCTGTAGCAAGGAAGGGCATTTTTGTATTTTTTAAAATCACAATAAACAATAAACGGACTTTGACAATCATGGTCTCTTGATTAGTATACATACATGTATGTGCTGGGCTTGTCGTCAGGAGTTGCAGATGAGTCTTCTGATGAGCACGTGCCTTCTCCGAGTTTGCCAGGACTCTCTGTGTTACAAGACCGCATATGTCTCTTCAAATTGCCTTTGTATTTGAAAGCATTCCCACACTGGTCACAAACATGAGGCTTTTCTTCAGAATGAGATTTTATATGTTGGTATAGCGGTTTCTTGATAGAGAATGTTCTGCCACATATTTCACAAATATGAGGCATTTCTCCTGTATGAAAATTTTTTATGTTCTTCCACATATTTCACTCGAGTGAATGTGAATGTTTTCCCGCATTCTTCACAAAAAAGACTCACGTCCGCTTCATGAGTTTTCTTATGATAGCTCAAATTGCTCATTTGATTGAATTTTTTGCCACAGGTGTCACATTTAAAGGGTTTCACTCCGGTATGAATTCGCTCATGTCTTTCCAATTTACTTTTAGATGGGAACGCCTTTTCACAGTATCGACACTGGTGACGCCTTTTCTTATGTTCATTGGAGAAATGCTCTTTTAAATCTTTTGGAAGTTGAAACTGTTTCCCACATTTATTGCACTTGAATGATTCTTCAGATGGTGTCGTATTGGAAGAAGACATATTGAAGACTTTGCTATTCGGATTAATTTTAAAAAACGAAAATTTTAAAAGCGTGTTTGTCAAATGCAGTTATCACTCGTAGGCTTTCGACAATAATTGAACATATCTCGACACAACTTATTTAGTTCTCATTTTGTGTTGCCAATTTTTTTTCATTAATTATTTTTGATGATTTTTTTTTTTCATTACGAACTACGCACTGTATCACGAATTTAATCATAGATTCGAAACTTTAATCTGGATGATCTCTCGTAATTATAAATAATTTACTTTTGTACGGTTTTTTATGTATGGCTACCGAGAAGATTACTGTGAGCAGATGCGGCCGAAGACCTTCAAATCAAATCCCGGGCTTATATAGTTCTCGATAAAACAACTTTGGATTAATTCATACAATATAAACCAAAATATACACACGGTATGTGAGAAGTACTGAATGTATTTTTAAATTATATTAATAAAACCTATAGATATGAACACTCTTTAATAGCTTAACATGAAACATCAATCAACACATTTTGGTGTGAGGTTGCTAGTAATGCACTCGATTCCATGTAATACATCGGCAAACAAATGAAAAATTGAATGAATGTTCTGCCTTAATACAAGAAATATGCGCTAAACAATATTTAAATTTAGAGTTGCGATTTATAGCCCTCTGTGTTCTCTTGTCTGGCAAAAAAAAAAAAAGCTTAAAGAGCATTTAAGAAACATAAGTACACGATTAGAGAATGATTAATATTACATGTAATTTCCGTTTCCTGTTTTCTTTCTGCCGAAATATTGGAACAATAAAGAAAATAAGGGCTTGAATGGCCTATTTTCAGCGCTTAAGCGATCGGTACCACAGGCTTCGGGTTCGAGTCCCGGCGGTTCCATTGATGTTTGTAATATTGGAATCCACTTTAAACCTAATACCGGTATAACAGGATCGTAGAGTGTTGCGGAGGTATTGTTAATCCGCATACGTAATTATCTTCAAGCTACACGCACGAAATGTGTGGTGCTAAAAGTGAGTATCGTTTTTTTATTAGCTCTTGCCTTAAGGCATCCAAAAATACATTTTGTCTCAGTGTTTGCCAGCTGAATTAGAAAAAAAAATAATAAAAATAAAAGAAATTTTGAAATAATTAATAAATAATTTCTGGTTTGAAATATGAGAATCGCATACACATGCTTGTATCATCATGTAGGGGTTTCGCTGCATATTTAAAATATTAGATTTTAATAATTTTATGTACGCTGGACATTTTGATTCCACAAAGATAAGCATATAATTAAAAGAATCGGTAAAAAATTATAAAATATGAAAATTATGAACGAAAAAAATTTGATATATGAAATTTCACCCTAGTTTATGTATTTATAACGATTCTATGAATTTTTTTTGTTCTAATGCAGCTGGCAAACACTCAGAAAATTGTCATTGATGCCTTAAGGCAAGCGTTGCACCAACGTTACTCACTTAGCACTGCCCAGAAGGTGCGTGCAGCTTGAAGATAAGCTACGTGCGCGTAGTAACAATACCTCCGCAACGCTCTACGATCCTATTAGACCAGGACTCACGGTTTAAAGTGGATTCCGACCCACTACAAACATTCATGGAACCGCCGGGACTCGAACCTGAAACCTGTGGTACCAAGCGCTAGCCACTCGTCCGTTCAGGCCCATTCTATGAAATATATATAGAGATGAATTTTTTCCAAATATTCGACATGTGATGTTTGGTTGAACAATGTTATCTACAACGCGCCACATAATTGCTGGGTGGATTCAACTGGTTGTCTACTTAGAAGGCAATATCCTAACTTTCATTGCTCTATGGTGAGCTGTTTACATATCAAATAAGTGAAATATGAGAATTATAGATGTTCCTTGGAAAAAATCCATTTAAAAACTAATTTGAACATTTTGAAAGCCAATATTTTTTATTAATAACCACAAAATTAAGAAAATATCATAAATTCCTTACATTTTTTAAGTATACTATATTTATTTCTATACTTATAAACAATAAGAGAAAAATGCTTGTTAAATTTTAATAATCAGTTTCATTAAAAAACATGGATACAAATATATTCTTTCAAGAACAAAACTTAGGGAAGCGGTATTCCATGTTTTTGGATTTTTTCGCTACATATTCGATGTTAAGGTTAAAATTTTATATTTGAATAACACAAACTCTGTTTCCTTTTTGATAGAATCTCGAAAACTAAACTGCATCTGGTAGATGAATATTTTTTTCTCTCTAATGCAGCTGGCAAACACTTAGACAGCTTGGTCATGGATGCCTTAAGGCAAGCGCTGCACAGACGTTACTCACTTTGCATTACCCAGGGGGCGCGTGTAACTTGACGGTAAGCCACGGAGTCACAATGCCCCCGCAACGCTCCACGATCTTATTAGACCGGGATCTACGGTTTAAAGTGGATTCGAACCACTATAAACATCCATGGAACCGGCCGGGACTCGAACCCGAAACATGTGGTGCCGAGCGCCAGAGCGCTAGCCACTCGGCCATTCAGGCCCCCTGGTAGATAAATATATTCATAGATATATCTATAAAAACAGAGGCAAACAAATTTTCTTAAAAATATTCTTCATTGAGTGCTTGAAAAAAAAAATTAGGTGTTGTGTTTCAAAAACTAAAAATGCAGTAATATAAGAAAATATTCACAATATTTAGAGTTTTTGAAAACTTTTCGAAAGAAATAGCCTTAGATCGAAGCAGATTTGCTAATTGAAATGATTTTATGCGCTTATTATAGCATTCGTAATGAAGACTTTTGGCTTGTCTATTAGTTAATTGTTGAAGGTAAAATACATTTTTAAAACAATCGAGATAAATTTTGTAAAAATTTGAATAGACAAGTAATATCAGATGGGCTGAAAAATTCATAGGCTAGCATAGAAAAAATATTTGTTTTGGTAGAATTTGATTTTATTATTCAATATAGTTGCCTTCGAGGGCGATACAGCGGTCATACAACTTTTCGATATAATTTTTATAGTACGATTTGTCTTTAGCCTCAAAATAGGCTTCCTTTTCAGCAATTTTCTCTTCATCGGCGCGAAATTTCTCTCCAGGGAGCATCCTCTTGAGGTCTGAAAACAGTAAAAAGTCGCTGGGGCCAGATCTGGAGAATACGGTGGATGCGGAAGCGATTCGAAGCCAAATTCATGCAATTTTCGTCAATTCCAAAATCAACAATTCGTTGTTGTTTTGGGTCGATTGTGAGCTCTGCGCGGCACCCACTTTGAACAGAGCTTTCGCATATCCAAATATTCATTCACGATATGTCCAACACGTTCCTTTGATATCTTTAGGGTCTCAGCTATCTCAATCAACTTCACTTTACGGTTATCAGAAATTATTTTGGGGACTTTTTGATGTTTTCTTCGGTAACAGCCTCTTTGGGGCGTCCACTGCATGCATCGTTCTCCATTTCGTCTCGTTTAAATTCAGCAAACCACTTCTCTACGGTTCATTTTCCTGGTGCAAAGTATGAATAATGTTTATCAAGCCAAGCCTTGGCTTCCATAGTATTTTTTTTCGCCAAAAAGCAATGCTTTATTAACATACGAAATTTCCTTTTTATCCATTTTTTCAAACTGACAAAAGTTGCTTCACTAAAAATGCTATAACTCACATACTAATAGTGCAACAGCTGTCAAATTTATACATGTGTCCTTTGAAGGTTAGGGCTAACTAAAACTTATACGGATTTAATACTAGTAGTGCCATCTATGTGTTAGCTTATGATCTTTTCAGCCCACCTGTTAGTCTTTTGGTAGCAATTATCAGCAATAATTTATCGGCTGTAATTTAAACTACGAAACAATTTGACACTCCATTTCTCAACCGTTGTTATTATAGAATATATAACGTCCTCAATTTTACAAATAGTAGTTTCAAATTTTATTTGGAGAAAATAATAAAAAATCATGTTTTACTCTTATATTCCTCTAATATCGAATCACCATTTTCTCCCGAAATGTGAATTTTAATACTATATAACCTGCATAATATGCTACATTAATTATAGAAAAATATCAAACATGCGATTGTTATTTGAAGAAAATAAACACTATTCATAAGGATTAGAGATTTTGTTGAATGGATTTACTATTTAAGTGCCAGTTTACTATTTAAAATATGCAGCGAGGTTCCTGTAATATGTTACTCGCCAATACGACACTCCATTTAATCTGAAGCACTTTGTTTGCAGAAATCAGGTAAAAAGAAATTTACTGAACACCACTTTAAAATAACTATAAATATGAACTTTTCAACAGGATGCTCTTTAAAAATAAAATTAAAAGTTTGAAATATAAGCAAAATTAAGTTTCGCAAATTGGTAGCAAATTTTTTCGCAAATTGCTTGTCTTATTCATTAAAAGTTTGCAATAACAGGCTAAATGATACATTATTAGACTAAACTCAAATAAATAAGAATACATTTTGTCGTCCCAAAGTTTTATTATGCGATATCTCTATTTACAGAAATCAAGTCAAAATAACTTTACTGAACACCAATTTAAAACAGATGAAATTTAATACAGGGCATTCTTTAAAATATAAATATAATTAAAAACTAGAAATATAAGCAAAACACACAGATTCGTAAATTACTACCAATCTACAGCAATTTACGTTACAAATTTATTTTGTTAAGAAAAATCGTTTAAAATATTCTGATGGAATAAATTCCTATTCATATATATTCGTAAAAATAGTTAAATCGATAATATTTAAAAGCACAATATTTCAAGCATAAAAATATATTATTGTGTAATACATATATTCATAAAATATAATTTAAAATTAGTTAGTGTAGTTCCTATTACTTGTATATAGAATATCACACTTAATGTAGTTGAAATATACTTATCTCGTCAGTTAAAAATATTCCGATTTTAATGAAATTTTGATTACAATTAATCAGTGTTGACAATAAAAAAAATTTATAATTACGCTTCGCTTGTTTCTAAATATATGAGAATAAAATTACTAGCAATCTCTTATATTGTATTAAATATTAAGGAAAATGTTAAACTATAACGTGCTATTACTGCTTTAACAATTGTATAAGAACATACATATTTAAAATAAAAATAAAGAAGTTTAAAAAAATGTTTATATTAAATATGCATTTATTTACAATCAGTGATAGACAGATAATTAATAAACTTAATTTTAAAAAGGGTTCAACGCAGCAGAATTTTTGCACTATTAAAAAATTCCCTTACTTCTGCAAAGCACGAATTAATACTTACTAAATCGTGTACTACGAATCAATATAAAAACACTTTTTGCATATTTAAAATTTTATTGGAGAATTAAAATAAAATAAACTATACAGATTAAAAATAAACAATTAAATATAAAATATGATTTATGATACTGTAAAACAATTAGTTGAACAACTCCAGTCAAATCTTAAAAATTATTAAAAAACTTTTTTTTTCAGTTTAAAACAATACCTATGCTGCATTGAATATAATGCTTGTCTTTTATTTAAAAACACAATTTTTCTATACAATTGATGTGACGTTTTATAAAATCGAACCTGCCTCAATACATTTTTAACTTAAACATGCAGTAAAATCTTGACTCAATTTAGACAAAACTATATTTTTCAATTTCATTATACTGCATTAAAAATATTATAAGAGACAGTAATAAGAAAATATAATTTTATATTTTTGAAAACACAATAAACTTTTTTTTTCATTTACTACTATATTCATTTTCTGTTAAAAATATATTTTCTCCGCAAAAGATACGACTAGTTTTCAGATGTGTTAGGCGTGTCCTCAGAAGTTGCAGATGAAGATATGCCTTCTCCGAGCTTTCCAGGCTTATCTGTGACACAAGACCGCATATGTTTCTTCAAACCGCGCCTGTATTTGAATACTTTTCCACACTTGCCACAAACGTGAGGTCTTTCTTCAGAATGACTTTTCCCATGTCTGTATAGTTCTGACTTGTAAAAGTATGTCCTGCCACATTGTTCACACATATGACGCCTTTCACCTGTATGAAATTTTTATGTTCGTTGACGTACTTCTCACGAGTGAATGTGAATAATTCCCCACATTCTTCACAAGCGTGACTCACTTCCTGAGCGTGAATTCTCTTATGTCTGCTCAAACTGCTCTTTCGATTGAATTTTTCGCCGCAGGTGTCACAGTCAAATGGTTTTTCATTTGTGTGAGTTTTTTATGTTGGCTCAAATGGCCCATTTGATTGAATTTTTGCCACAGGTGTCGCATTCAAAGGGTTTCTCTTCTGCATGAATTCTCTCATGTCTTTTCACATGATATTTAGATTGGAACGCCTTATCGCAATATCCACACTGGTGACGCTTTTTTAGATGTTCTTTGGAGAGATGCTCTTTTAAATCTTTCTGAAATTCGAATTGTTTGCAACATATAAGGCACTGGAATGATTCTTCAGATGACGTCGTATCAGAAGAAGACATACTGAAGACTTTGCAACTCGTATTAATTTATAAACGGAAAATTTAAAAGAGTGTATGTAAAATGCAGTTTTCACTTGCAATTTTTCGACATTTATTGAACATGTTTTTACACAATCTACTTTGTTTATAGTGTTGCCAATTTTTCTTACATTAGTCATTTTTAATTTTTTTCCTTTACGAACTACGCACTATATCAAGTACTTAATCTTAGATTAGAAACTAAAACCTTGAAATAATTTACAGAATTTAAAAATGATATTTTGAGTTGATTTTATTAAAATTCGTTGTTCAAATTAATAAGTTTGAAAAATTATTAAATACTAACTACATTTTTTTCTAAACATAAATTAACATAGATTATCAAGTTTAAAAATGCTATCAATTGTTTAGTTTACTTAAAAGAATATGCATGATTTTTTTAAGTTTCTTTCACAATTTTTTTTACCATGGGAATACACGGATGGGGTCAATGGCACTCTGAGTTTAAATACCTTATATTGAGCCAAAATATAGTACTGGCCATTCAAGAGATCGAACAATATGAACCGCACTCTAATTTTAAAAGACCTAGGAATATTTTGCTCTAAACTACCTAAATTCAAATTTGAATGTTTGGACTTTTCAATTATCACGATTTCCTTTAACCTCTGGGTATTGCCAATGTTTTCATTCTTTTATGTTTGTCAATATAGTAGTAACACAGTCCTATGTATCGGTGGTCTCGAAGATGCACCTGTATCTCTTATATTGGAATGTGACTTCATGAATTTTTTTAGCAAGTGCATTTTGATTTTATATGAGTTTATTAGTTTATTCCGTATAGTTTAATTCATTCCTGATAGTTAACTTATTCCGGATAGTTTATTCCGTACTGCTTGACTCTCGCTCGCATAAAGTTGTTCTGATTTTTCATCTGCATCTTGAAGAAGTAATGGTTTAAAAAGTGGAAATCCGTTTTGACAGAAATCACAAGCAGTCTGATTCTTGAAATTTACTTTCTCTTTTTGAAAACAAAGACTTGCTCATTTTCTACATAATTATGCAGTAAAAATAAAATATAAATAAAAAAAAAATTATATTATTTCTCGCATTCAAAGAGGAGTAAAATAAATATATAAATAAAAATCTATCAATAAATAAAATAAAATGAAACACTCAATGAAATCCTGAAAACGAAATCGGAGTAATTTAGTCAAATATAGTCAATGAAAAATAATTCTGAATAAGAGTTAAAAACCGATTAAAAACATAGGTAAAAATTTTACATGTATACACACACATGTACACATGTACACTTTTGGACTTTTTATGTAATTGTGAACAGGTCTAAGTAAATTGACGACATGTTTTAAGTGTTCCGAACCAATAGATTAATTTTTCTACATCAATTACTGAACAGAATAGCTGCTCACTTGTTTATGTCAGGAGAACAACAAAATGGATATAAAGGAAAACCAGATGCTTTGTTGATGAGAGAAAGAAGGATAATTATTGCATTATATTTCTTAAGTGAAAATGTTTGAACTCAAACAAAGGACTTAATTTTAAAGATCTACAATGTTCTCCGTCGTTCCCTGTATTATAATTACTATGGTAGATATGAATAGGATCAAATAAGAATAGTTTTTTTTATAAAAGATACGATCACGGTATACCTCGTTTAAATCTTCTAGTAGCTTTTGTAATTGATGCTTTTCTAAGCAGGTTTGGCGATGGTATAGATGCTTGTTAGTGGACCTGAATTGATTTTAATTTGCAAGTCCCGGTCTAATTAGCCGAAAGTGTGCAGAAAATGACTGTAGTGTGTCAAATCCACACATTGTTTCATTTAAAAAAATGATTTTCAAGCCGATGCCAGATACATTACACAGCATGTCCCATTCACATACGAATATCAGCTCCGCTTAATTCGTTGACGGCAATACACGCAGCCACTGAATTCTAACAAGAGCAGTCTTTTATGTTAGCTGGACACCTGATCACTTGGTCACGTATCGTGTTCCCGAACCTTGATTTCTCCACTTCTTTTCTGCTGCCTGGAGGCCAATTGACTAGCGTTCTGACCTTCGGTTTCACACTCTTCAGGTTCAAATCCAGGTGATAGCATGGATGCTTACTAGTGTTTCAGAATCCATGCTAAGCTCCATGTTAAGCATCCATGTCCCGGTCTAAGGTAGCCTAAAGTGTGCACAAAATGACCGCAGAGCCACAAACCACTTCTTCTATATCAAATTTCCCTGATTTGCTTTGGTTTGCATCTCTGAGGTCACTTTTCTGCTCCCTAGGGCTAATTAGATAGAGACCTATCGTTTAAAATAAAGCAAATGCTGGTGAAAATATTTTGAAAAAGTATTTTCGACGTAAAAATGAACTGAACATCTCGGCGTTTTTAGACGTATAACGATTTCAGGAAGAGAGTCACTTTCAGGTTTATGGGACAACATTAGTTTTTATTCGTCAACACTAATATATATGTATATCTATATATAAAAATAAAGAACTCTAGATTATTATACAAAAAAAATGAAGGAATTTCGATATTTAGAATAGTTCCGCTATAAAGCTTTCTCTTTTGCTAAATTTTTCGTCTGTTGTATTTCGAAAAGCATTTGGATAAATTGAGGTAAAGCAGCGTCAGCGAGCATACATCTCAAAGCGCCCAGTCAAGTTTTCTATCAACTATATTTTCTGATTTGGTTTGTTACTCTAAAAGTCAACTTTCTGCACATTAGGGCTAATTAGATCCTGACCTAAATTTTTACAGTATAGTAAATGCTGTTGAAAATAAATTGGACAAATTCTATGCGACATAAAAGCATCAGAATAATCGGCCATGGTTTATATAGTTAGTCTATTACTGTTAGGGTGAATTGCATGACAAATTGAAAAAAAAAATTCTTTATAAAGTTTTCTAAGTATTTGTGAACCCAGTAATTCTTTAACTGAATGTTATTTGCCTATGTAACAGATTTTAGTCTGTCTGCATATAATATGCTTAAGAAACATTTTGGCTTCATTATTTATTGAAGCATTTGAAGATTTTTCATCTGTTTTTAAATTTTTGTATAGTTAGATTCTCATTTAATATCATTTTAGATTGATCAAAAGTTTGTCCTGAACATTGAGTATTATGGGACGAAAGGCGAATATTAAAACACGTTTCAATTCACGATGCATTTACCATATCTTTTATAAAATTACAAATTCTAAAAATAGAATTGATGTATTTCGTTATTAAAAACATAATTGCACCTTGAACAGCTATAATGTAAGGCCAGATTTGAACACATAAGATCAGACTGCGAAAAATTTAATTTTGTTTTCAGATGTGTTTAGATTACAAAAATCTCACCGTATGAAATAACAAGTCACCCGAAATATATTAAATGAACACTAACTTGAAGTTGAAAATGAAATAACATTTCCGATCAGATTCATGTTCAAAAGATGAAAAGTATGCACTTAAAATTTCATAACTTTTCAAAATAACTTAATGCTTAATTTTTGTTTTTAAAAATTACAAAAATTCTAAAGAACAATGTTCCTATGAAAGGTGTTTTGTCAAAATAAATTTATTATTAAATTAGTTAGGAAGTAAATGTTCTTTGTTTCATTTTTAAGTTAACAAAAAAAATAAAAGAATTGTTATTTAAAAATTGCTTTATTTAATGCATTGAAACAAATTCTTTGGTCATGTTTATTATAACCGTTATGAAAATTAATTTTAAAATTATCAAAAATATTTTAAAAACCTAAAAGAAAATTGTTAAAATTCATGGAATCCCATATAAAATAATATTTCGCTTGCATTAAATTATTATATAATAAAATACGTTTTATTACGTCTAATTAAAAACAAATTACGACCATTTTTAGAAATTGAATTTTTATTTTATTTGACATATTAGCAGTGGCATATTATGAAAATTTACAAAATTCTTAAAACAGAAACATCTCTTTTATGAAGAATATAACAATACTTACTTTGTGCATGAAAGTAACAATACAGAATGATTTAAGCTAGCAGCAATACGCATACAAAGAAATATAACAAAATAATTATATACGCAAACAAAACACAAATTCGTAGGTAGCAAATAGTAGAGTTTGGTAAAACATAAGTATGCAATTAATTGTTTAAAATTTTACCGATTATAAATTAAAAATGAATTAATCTAAATAAATTGAAATAATTATGAAACTTAAAATGAACTAACATGATTAATCCTTAAAAAAGTTTTAAAAATTACAATTTTCTAAAAAAAATTTTCAGTATGAAAAAGATTTCATGGCATTTAAAAGTTCAAATCATTTATAAAATTAATAATTTCTTAAGTTAAATAATGCATATGAGACATTTGTTAAAATACGTGCCTGTTGAAAAAAAAACAAAAACAAATTGAGTATTGTTACTTTACCAATCATGTTGTTGTTTACACAGAATAATTAAAGCTATACCCAGATTTAATTCATTTATCAAGTTAAAAATGCTTCCATACTATTTTTAAATTTAAATATGTCACTTGAATACGAACTCTCAGGATTTGGGAAAACATTCTGTGCATCCTTCTTATTATACATTGTACCGTACAACGTTTTTTTTTAAACAATGTGGTAATACAGGCATTTTTTGTTTGTGAAATCTTAACGAACGATCAAATTTCACTTCTTTTTCGTATGTAAATTTTGACGAGAATACTATTTTCTGTCTGTTATATTGTGCCTTCACATGAGGTCTGGGACGGGTCTCCAGATGAGCGTACGACTTGTATTGGCAGCGAACTTCGGCAACGATTTTTCACATGCCTTTCAAAATTTTGTTTGTGTTTAAATGCTTTTCTACAAATCTTACAAACATAAGGTCGTACATATGTATGAGATACCATATGTCTCTTTAATTCACTCTCACATTCGAATGTTTTCCTACACACTTCTCAAATGTGAGATTTTCCTTCTGCATGAGTTAGTTTATGCTTCTCGAAATCTTGTTCGCATTTGAAAGCTGTCCTGCACACCTTACAACAGTAAGGCTTTTCTTTGTGAGTTTTCTGATGTCGATTCAGGTTATCCTTCCGTCCAAATGCTTTCCGGCAGTGTTGACAAACGTGAGGTCTCTCACCGGTATGAACCAACTGGTGTCTTTTGAACTCACTCAAATACTTAACTGCTCTCCCACAGAGATCGCACACATAAGGCAGGTCAGGATGTTGATGAGGGCAATGTTCTTTTAATTGCTCTAGATTTGTATATATTCTTCCACATACATAACATTTCCATAATTTTGTGGTTGGGAAAATGTGAGAAGCAAACATATTTACCAGAAATTTTACTCCGAAAAAGTTAGAATATTATAAACTAAAATACAGTTATAGCGGTTATTCTTTCGATCCTTACTGTCGAGTTTGAGAAAGTACAAGTGAATAACCTTGCATTTCAAATTTAACGAATATATATAACAGGTGAATCTAATTTATGATTGTATCGTTGCCATTTATTTCTGTACTTCTTATTGTTGGTAATTTTGTTTTTCTTAAATTCATACGCACTACAGCAGGATGTCATCAAACTTTATCATGGGTTTGGAAATAAAAATAATAATATTTTTTTTTTAAAAAAAAAAATTTGTGAAATATTGGGATGATTTTGAAAGATATACTAATTTCTAAATGAGTCCATTGTTTCTGGCCATTACATCCAGCAATGGATGCTAACCACGAAAATAAATTTAATTTGAATACTGATATTGTTTTTCAAGAAAAGATTGTTCAGAGATTACCATCTGCTTATTGTATTATTAGTAACAGATATAACTATTATTAATTAATCAGCTGATTTGATCCACTTAATGACCACCTACATCTCCATGATGTATATACAAATTAGGTATATGTATTTAAGTTTACTTAAGAATTAGAATACTTATAAAATGTATACTTAAAGTATATTTATTGCTAATCTCGTCTCAAATGAAATAATTTTTATCTGTATTTTTATAATATTTATTGTTAAAAAAGGAATTATAAAAATAATTTATTACCTAAATATTATGCGTAGGTTCCAACACAAGAAAAAATATTTCTGTTGCATACATCACCTATTGAATTTTAATTTATATCTTAGCATTAGAGCATTTATAAAATGTATATTAAAATTATATTTGCTACTAATTTCGTCTCAAATGAAATATTTTTTAAAATCATATTTTTATAATATTTATCTTTATGAAAATAATTTATTATCTAAATAATCTGCGTAGGTTACAACAAAAAATATTCCTGTTGCATACATCATCTATTGAATTTTAATTTATATCCTTGGAGTATATTAAAAAAATTACATCTATTATTAGTAGATAACATAATTTATATTTTTATATACTTCCTTAAATAAAGTACAAATTTCCTCTTTAATATTTTCCAAATTAGTTAAATATTTAATGATTGAAAGTTCTTTTTCGGATGTTAGAAATTCGTTTATTCCTTCCACAACAGAATGACGGGCGAAAAGTATTATCATTGAAAGATAAACAAAAAAAAATACATTTAAATTTTATTTCACAATAATATTTTTATTCTTAAGCACAATTCTATGTTAAATATTTTCCGAAATTAATCCAATTTTATTTTTAATCAGTTCAATATTTATATATTTTACAAATTATGTTCTTTTTTGAGAGCAAGGATTTAAGTATAGAAACAACTTCATAAACCTGATACTTTTGTAGTTCCTGTTATTTCAAAAGTTTCTCGTAAACAAATATTGCAATTCTTATTTGAATTATCATGAGATGTTAATACACTCTTTCAACCTTTTGAATTTATAAATGTTGCATTATTTGAGTTAAACTACTAATTCCCAAAAACTAAAGCTTTAGCTTCTTAAGGCATATGGGAAATGTATGTGCAATGTGAGAAATTTTAACCAAGTTGACGATTTTAAAATAACATTTTGCACATTAGGGACATATTGATGATCTAAATTTTAATGGTGAATGTTGCCAATGCGTCTCATAAAAAAAACCCTTCTTGAAATTTCCCCTTGGGTCAATTGAATAGTTGCCAAAATATGCTATGCTATTATTTTAGTTTGATTTTTATTCTTTTACCAAATTATTTGTGAATTCTATTGGTTTAGGTAATTAAAGCTTTTTCTCTAAGCATATTTCAATTAGATATCCATTAAAAAAATTTTTTATTGCAAAAATTCATAAATCTGAAATTTCCCATTTCAGAATGAAATACAAATGTTGCTTGTTACCACGTTTTGGACATTGCAGTTTGTTTTTAGATCGTTATATTATGGCATATATGTTATATAATTACTTATGTACTCAAACGGTTGTGTACGTTATTTTATGCTTACTTCGCTAGAAAATACCAGGTAGATGTGGAATTCAGAATAAATAAATTGTTTGATATTTAAATTATAAATATAAATGAATAAGGCAGATAAAATAATGAATTGGAAGTTTGTTCTTTCGTTCAAAAAATGCGTGTCCGAAAAGAGGAAAAAATGTAGTAATTTAGGATTTAGTAAGAAACACTTTTGGTTTGGTTTGGTTTGTTTGGTCATCTTTTTTGTCTGTAACAGACAACTAATGAAATACAAACATCCACAAATGTTGCAGCCACCGGCCATTCAGGTCCCTCACGTTTGGCTGTGACAACTATTGAAATACAAATGTTGCATACCGTACAATATTCTATCAATATTTAAACCAAAGAAACCAACAATTATTGAAAAAAATAAATAAATGCCTTATACTTTCATGTGTTATACTCTGACCTTATTTCCTCCACTTATTTCTATCAAATAAATTCGGGTTTGATTTGATTTGTCACTCTTGGCCACTTTTAGCAAACTTGTGCAAATCAGAGCGGTACCTACAGTTTAAATTATATTCTGCAGAAAATATTTGAAAAATAGGTTTAATGTAAAAGGTAAAAGAATGATGCACAGTTATTTATACTTTTGAAGTTTATCGTACTGTGTTAGGATTAATTTTTAGAAAATTAGAAAAAAAAAAAAAAAAAAAATCCTAAATTTAGGATTCCTATTTATATAAGAACATTCTAGTTATTTCATTGAATTTTATTTAGATATTTAAGGGCAACTGCATAAATTCCTACAATTTAATTAGCCAGAGATTTCACTTCAAACTTGCTGCAAACATCTGAAGTCTGAATGCCTGTTTTTGTTTTATTTAATTTGGTTGTAGTGTTAAATTTTAATTTTACCTCGTATTTCTCGGTCAAGTAAGATTCTTGCACGTGTTTCAAAATAAATTTTTGACGTAGTTTGAAAGTCTGTCTTCTACATTGAGGATTATGAAATGAAAGACGAAAATTAAAATGCTTTTCAATTTATGCCAAATTTACTATTTATTTCAAAATATTCAAATTGTAGACATATAATTGATGTATTTGATTTACTAACATAATAACATAATTATAGCCAGAAGGCATTTTTTACAACGAGTTTTCAATACATGTAATAAGAAAAATTTCAAATTTTTATTCACAATTTCTTATTATGTAATACTCACTATAAAATTATAATTTGAAATCGAAATCGAAATAACAGTTTTGTGGGAATTTATTTTTACGAAAAAAGTAATACACTCAGAAATTTAAGTTAAAATAAGTTTTTATTAACGTTTTTAAAAGTAGCTAGAATCTAAACCAAAATTTTTATAAAGTGACTTAAGAAATACATTTTAACATATTTTGTGGAAATACATTTATAATTAAAATATTATTCTGGTTATAAATATATATTTTTTGTTTTGAAGTAAAAAAAATATGTTTTAAAGCATTAAATGCAGCACTGTTTGTTTGTATTATAATTTTTTTGAACATTAAATTTAAAATTATCGATAACATTACAAAAATCAAATCTTTAAATTAATATATTTAATGTTAAAGGAATCTTCTAGTATAACATATCAGTTTACAGAAAAGTTTTATAAATTTTATGTTTAAAAAAGTTTAAGTTTAGTTATGTTTGAATTAATAACAAATTACACTTTAAAAAAAAATTGAATCTTTATTTTGTTTGACATATTAGAACAAATTTAAAACAACAAAATTCTTAAAATTGAAATAACATCTCCTTTAAGAAGAAAAACATAATATTTTTCTTTTTTGTGCATAAACGTTTCTATAAGAGAAATACAATAATAAAAGGTTATGGTAAAATGCAACACTAACAGATTAATTTAAAAAGCAACACAAAACGATTTACGCTAACAAAATTACAATTGCAAACAAATACCACAAAATATTTAAATATCAATACAAAATACAAACTTTTAGTTTGCAAATAGTACTTTTTGGTGAAACATAAGCATACATTTAATTGTTAAAAATTGTACTGAAGATTTAAAATAGATAGATAGGACAACACTGCAAAATTAAAAAAAAAAAAATTACAATTTTTTTCAGTTTTTTCGCTATCAAAAATTGCAAGACGATTAAAAGTTCAAAACGAGCATTAATAATTAATTAAAGGAATATTAAATTGAATTAATGCTCTTGAATGAATATTTATCTAGTTTTGAGCATTAAAGTTTCTAAAACAGGAATACAAGAATGAAAGATTAACGTGAAACGCATCACTGATTATTCAATTTGAGAAGCAACAAAGAACGTTAAACGCTAACATAATTACAATTACAAAGAAATACAACGAAATATTTATATACCTATACGAAACACAAACTCTCAGCTAGCAAATAGTGCAGTTGGGTGAACATAAGCATACAATTGTTTAAAATTTTACCGATGATTTAAATGAATTAGATACTTAGATTAGAGCAATACTGCAAAATTAAAAAAATTACAATTTTTCTTCATATCTTTCACTATGAAAAAATTACAAAATGGTTAAAAGTCAAAACAATCATTAAAAATTAAGCAGTATAAATTTAAAAATATCTATTGAAGCATTTTTAAAATATTAGCCTGTTATTAAAAAAAATGTAAAACCAGTTTTCTTTATCTGCAAATCATACTGTGGTTTCACTG
>BPLR01013563.1:0-99047 GCA_021605095.1 Caerostris extrusa
ATACTGGTAATAATTGGTATATTTTTATCAATTGGTATTATTTAAATACTGGCTAATTTGGTACAATTTAATTAAATTGGTATTAAATACACCCCGATGTCGAGAAAACTGTTTAGAAAGCACTTTTCAAAAAATCTTAACAAATGAATGGGAATTATTTATAAGCATTAACGATAAAAGCAATTTTTCTATTTTAAAATTTTAATTAAGTATATATTATTTATAGAAATAGTTTTCGTTAAAAAATGCAATAAATAAAAGATTAGAAGATTGAATTTATAAAATGTTTAAACTATGTTATTTCCATACTTGCCTTATTATTGTGTATTGTTAAAGTTTTTCGTGTCTTCAGGAAATGGGATTCAGAATGACATTCTTCGAAGCTGCACCCTCTGAAAACCATGTCTCTCCTTTGACAAAGTTGATGCCATCAAGTCTTCGTATAGGTCCCCTTCCAACAGCATACACTACGTGTGTTGTTCCGTCCTATAAAAAAGGTAAAACTTACTACTACTAATAATTTTTCTAATGTAGCGGCTGGTAAACACTTAGACAGTTATCTTTGATGCACTTAAGGTAGAGATGGGCAAACTGCGGCCCGCGGGCCAACTCCGGCCCGTCTGGAAGGTTCCATCCGGCCCGCGGATAGTATTTTAATTTGCCCGGTCCGAGGCAGAATTCAAAAAGAAATATACATGTTATATATTATATACCCATCTCATCATTCTACGTGCGATTCAAATAGTCTTTGTCTTTCACCTTTTGCCTTTTCAAACGACTGAGTGTAAATTTGCTTTCGCTATGGGTCGTGTAGCAGTGAGGTCAGATCTTTCAGGTTAAATTAGTGAGCTGCAAATCTAAGCTGAATACGCCTCAAGCATTTGTCTAAACTGTGCCAAAAGGTCAAGAGTTTTTACAAATCATTATCGAAAGTAAGTTTCCCGAAATTTAATATCTCACGCCCAGAAAAATCAGTGCTATGTGTGACTTCATCTTACATATGTGTGACATGCGTTTTCAACTATGAACCCTAGAAAAGCATTATTTCAGAAGTAGACTGGCAGATGAGCTTTTAGCCTCGTTCTCTTTAGAAATCAGTGCATCTCACTTCGAACCCTGCAACATAGAGGGAACTTAAAAATGAAATCGTCAATTTCACGTAATCCTCATTAACATATTTAAATTATAATACTTGTATATTGTTTTTAAAATTTTAGAAAAAATTTATCACTTTGGCGCATGAAACTCGATTTTGGCCCGCGACCGAAAAGATTTTGCCCAGCCCTGGTGTAGGATAAAGAATATAAAAATAAACCGGATTAATTTAAATTCAGGGATCTGAAGATATTTATCTCCTTAAATGTGTCCAGATATCGTAATTTTAAAAAAAAATTAATATATGAAGGCGTATGATGATAATATATAAAACTTTTCTTTATTGAAGAGAAACAAATAACACATTGTTATAAAATATAGTAAGACATGTCTACTAGAATTTAAAATATTAGCATAATGAAGATTTGATATAAGATCACAAAATTTATAAATACTTGTAAAAAATAGCTTGAGCTATATTTGCAGAATTTTCCAATAGTTTTTGTCACCTATTTCAATGCAGTAAGTTAAACCAGAGTTTAGCTATATTTCTTAAAAAGTTTCACTACATTGATCAAATCGTTTTTAATGCTAAAATCATTCACAGTCTTCGAGAAACAGAAAAATAAAATTTCCCAAACTTATTTTTGTATTAAAATAAATACCTAAACAAAACACCTATAAAATGCATATCATTCACCTCTTACAAAAAAAGATTTAACTCATTAATGTAATGAAAATTAAAATTGTTATTTTATAGTGAAAAAATTTATAAGTGAGAAAACTTACGTTAAGTTTTCAAAAAAAAAAAAAAGCAATGGAGAATGAGTAAGATAATGGCGATTTCTGTATTTTCTAATTACTTTACATTAATCCATGTTGTTATAGTTAACAATACCCTCTGTTCAACTTGTTTCTAATGAACATATGTCAGTAATGTAGTATAAGTACTTATAGAAATAGCAGGCTGATTCTGAGAAAAAAATGGTATAAAAATGTAAAAAAGAACATTGTACGTGATTGATCAGCAATTAATAGACATTTAACGTAGAAATATTTCTTTTTGCAGTTACATTTGGGGTTTTGAACATTAACAATTCTTGTCTGAATGTGGATAAAGCAAATTTTATTCAATTGCAATAATTTCTTCCATCAGTTGTGAACAGGCTTTGATGTGAAAGGTTCTGTATGTTGAGGCTAGAGGTTGTTCATTACTAGGGAATACGTATTATCAGAAAGTTAACTATATCGTATTCAGGACTGCTAATGGCCAAACTCAGGGAAAAGTTTTATTTTATTTTTCATTATGAAACCCTTAGATACCGCACGCTGAGGAATTCGTTCAAAATTTGTTGTGACACAATGTATGTAAAGTGGCTGTCCCCCCTTTCTTGATGCATCCTTCCTTGATCTGCTACATATTTGGTAGTTCCTCAGGCAGAAATAACCTCAGGTCAAAACACCTGAAATTTGAAAACAGCATATTTTCCCCAATGTCAAATGATTGCAGTGATCAATTCTATTTTTCATTTTTCTTGCTTTCTTTTGCTCGGGCCTTTTTCTGCCTTTTATTAACTGCTATTTTCAATACTAAACGATACAGAGATCACCATTTAAGTGTATGTCTGTAAATGTTTTTCTTAATTCAACATTGTGTCCTTTTTATAAATAACCATAACTTCTGATCATACTTACTTCAATATAATAATCCTGCTGGTCACCAGGTGTCAAACCTTCCTAGACCAAGCAAATCTCGATATAAAACCTCTTCTTTTTCATGCTTAATAAATGACAGTCATCATGATCATCAACTGAAACAAATCTGTTTCATCAGTAAGCATCCTGAAAGATTCAGCGGTAATATTTTTCAAAATCGTTATCAATATTGACGTTTTCACATAGTTACATTAAAAAATTATCAGTAAATTCAATGCAGAAATGTATAATTTTACTCAACTTACTACTACTTATGGTCAATAGTGTACTAAAAATTGTAGTATGATTAATAATCTTAAATGATTTTTTCTTATATCCATATAATAAACATGTATCATTATAATTCATTCTAAATTAAAACAAAAAAAATGAAATTTTATTGAAATTATTACAAATTATAATTAAAACTATCATCATCGGACTATGGGACGTAATCATGCATTGGATTTCATAGTAAATCATATTATGCATATGTTACATGGGAATCTTGTCAAAGTAATTAAAGGATATTGTAGTTTGATAGGAACTAACCATATAATCGATATTTTTTTTTGCAGAAAAAGAAATAGAAGAGACTAAAAAGAAAAATTATAACTTTTACAAAAAGTTGAGAATATGAAATTTTGTCTTTGACATCGAAAATTACGATTTTTTATATAAGGGAGTGAAAGCGACTTTGCAGTATTCCTTCTGTAGTAGAAAGTTGAAAACAATTGACATCATTACATTCTTGTAACAATGACCAGATGCCCTCAGTAAGATGACCTAGCTGTCGGTAGCCTTCATCCGTCGTTTAGAAAGCGGTCAAACGCAATCCTTTGTAGCAGAAAAAGTTAGGATTTTCTCAAAGTATCGGTTTTTGGTGACTGGAAATAGATTGGGAGTAGGTCGTACGCGTGCAACAATAAAAAATGAGGTCGGTATTTAACACTAACGTTCAGAAAAAAACCCGCACTATGAACTCCACTTTCTTGAAACAGCACCTTCAGAGGCCTACTAGTACCACAGTTTCGACTCAAACTATTCGAAACCTACTGCATCATGTAGGTCTGTATGCTGGCACACTTATGGTTTATGTTTCACTGGCACAGCCACTGTACTGCCAGCAGAAGTTGGGCACTGGAGCATCTCAAGCAGGACGAGATGAGGTGGAGCAACATGCTTTTCACACACGAGTCCCGTTTTAGTTAACAACCTGACTACAGGCGGATTCTCATTTTGGAAAGATCTAGTACATGGAACACTCCGGTATTTGTGCATAAAAGTGACCGATTTAGCGGCGGCGGTGTTCTGTGCATGGGCTCCATGTTCTTATAATATGCACGAACAGTGCATTTTTTAAATAGTTAATTTCTCTAGTAGCTATAAACTTTTTATTAAGATACAAAAAGTTTTCAACTCCTTCTATTAGTTCACACTCTCCCTATATATATGTTGTTCAAATTAATCGTTAATAAAAAATACTTTTTATTCATCCAATCAAGTTCAAATACATTCTTTTGAACTTGTAATGGATGACACTTGATGTTAATGCAGTTTTTTTCAAAAATTAATTCATTAATTAAATTTAATTAATTAATTTTAGTTTTTTTTTAAGCTGTATGCTCTAATAATAGATGGCATCTCAGATGTAAGAGGAAAATTTCAACTTTATTTGTAAAGGACTTTTCTGTAATATAGTGAAAAAAAAAGTAGGAATTGACTTTTAAAAAAATTTTATATTACTTGTTTAAGATTTATTTTAATAAGATAATTAAGACTAAAAAATCTTTAAGTAGTTATAAATATTTTCATATATCTGAACAAATAAAAATTTGACATTCATAGAGTAAAATTAAGTTCAGACTAAAGTAAGATGACTATGTATTCATCTATTGGGAAAATAAAACCACCTAAAAAATTGCCATGGATTGGGAAGAAAAAAAAAAAAGAATGAAGTTGGAAAATTATTTTTTGTACAACTTTCACTTATGGTTTGATGTATCTATTGTAATTACTTCTATGAGATGAAAATTTAAAAAATGCTCTGCTGAATCATATGTTACTTAAAATTAAAAATTGAATTTCAAAATTTAAAAACTTTACTAAATTAATTTTATTTATAAGAATATTTTCTTATAATTATTGAAGTGATTGATGAGACTAATCAAAATTTATAATTATTGTTGTTCCCAAAATATTTTGAAACATCTTTTTTAACACATATATAAAAAAAAAAATTGTTAGAAATTCTTTCAACCTGTCTTTTTTAATTGAATAACTATTTACATTCTAGGAATTAAATAATATAACGAGTAAAATCTATTTTTATCACTAATGAATATAACAATAGTTTCAAAACCGTTGAAAAATTTCAGGTGTTATAAAAAAGAATTTTTAAATAAAAATCTGATTTTGAAATTTTCTTTAGTTATATATATATACATATATATTTTTCCTATTCATGTAAAAAAAAAACTTCATTTATAAAAATTATACGGTTACTAAACACTAAAATAAAATGAAAATAATTATTTCAATCTAGATATTTTAAAAAGTTAGGAAATGAATGCCTCTTTCAAATAGATTTATAATTTTCTTAAGCTCAATGTAGAATATAAATGGACAACAACTTATGGATTACAACTTATGGATGCAACTTATGGACGCTTAATGGATTACAACTTATTAAAACTACTAATTAGTAAATGAAAGTTTTATTTTTATCCTAGAGAATCAGTAAATAGACTATCAAAATAAATTTTTGGGTTACATATCCTTCATTTACAATTAGCAAAATAAGTACTTCATATTCCTTAAAAAAATATTTTACCTGAAATCTGTTCTTCCGTTTTTGTCTGTCCACAAGATACAAAGGTCAGCGTTTGTGATTTCCCCTCTGTCAGAAAACCCGATTCCAATCCAGTCGTGGTCAGGTACTCTGGCTCTGAGTTCGAAAGTCACCGTCTGTTCATCATAGTCAACAGTCCAGTAAAGATGCAATTTGTCGTCAGGATCCAAAACGGTCTCGAAGTATGGAATAGCACTGGCTTCATTGTCTGGAGTTGCAACTAAACTGTTATCTGCGAGCGAAAACTGTAAGGTAGGTCCTTGCATAAGAAGCAATGCACCTAAGCAGCACAGCAACATGGTGACCAGTCAGTCCAGGCTCTTCCGAAGTTCTCTGTTTTTGGGATTCACAATAAATGGGAGATCCTCAGAAGGGGCGGGTTGGAAGGGTGGGGATCTTCTAATAATAAAGAGGAGTTATGAGGGGAGGGAAGGGGGTCGAACATCTACGTCATTTCATAATGGTCTAGTACAGACCTCGCCGCTGCTTAATGAAATACCTCACATAACTCTGACGCTGAATTCTTTCGGTTATTAAAACTCATGAAAGCGGCGTGGGGTGTTTTTATGAAGGCTCCAGTCATTGATAGAGAGCGTCATTTTTGAACGAGGTCGCGTGAAGACAAGATAAGGCTGGAATAAAAAAAAAAAAATAGTAATTTAATAACGCTGCAGCTTCGCCAGGCTCAAACTCCAATATAATTTGAAGGGTAGGAATATTTATCACGCCCAGATTGTGGTAAATACCCGAACTTTTTCTAAGCAAAGCTCGCATTTGGCTTGTGCGAAGGCGTTAAAGGATTAAGCTTCATGGCAGTTAAAAAGATGATCGGTGGTTATATATTTTTTTCCTACCATTCTTATATTTTTGTCATAAATTGATTTATTCTTAGATAAATCAGCATTTAATTACTAATATATTTAATATCATTTTGTAAATAAATTAATTAATGTTAATATTATTAATGTCATATTTAAAGTTATTATTATATGTTATATGTCACGTTAATGTTTATATTTAATGTTATTTTGTAAATAAATAAATTAATTTTAAAGCTTATAAAAAATTTCTATAAAATGCGCACATTTTAATTTTTTCCAATAATAAACTAGATTAATGACAAAACGACTTTCGAATTCGATTATTTATAAAAGAATATTTTGAGAAAATATCCAACAAGCAATTAATTTAATTAATTTTAATTAATTAATTATTCATTAATTTTAATTAATTCCTTTTTAATTAATTTAATTAATTTCAAATTTAATTATGACTACCATGAAATTACGAAGAAGAAAAATGTAACTTCGTCTTCAAAATAAAATTCTTCCATATTTTTCCTCAAGATCTTGTACTAAGACTTTCTAAATTCTTTACAAATTTATTGTTCAAATAATATCTCAAGTGCTGGGTTTTTTTTATGCGCAGTTAATATCTTCATCAATTAAATTATAACGTAACGATAATTTAAACGTGTATTTTGAGACAATTGTTGCATACAAAAAAATGTAACATCATCTTCAAAATAAAATTCTTCCATATTTTTCCTCAAGATCTTTTACTAAGACTTTCTAAATTCTTTGCAAATTAATTGTTCAAATAATATCTCAAGTGCTGGGTTTTTTTTATGCACAGCTAATATCTTCATTAATAAATTATAACGTAACGATAATTTAAACGTGTATTTTGCTAACAGCAACATGTTTGAATATCACCAATGATAAAAGTTTTAATATAGCAACAAAATTAAAATGTAAAATGCCTTAAAATGCATTAAGTTAAAAGAAAAACTGATAAAAGTTAGCAATATTTAAAAATTAAATAAATAAATCGATCAAATATGAATTATGAACCCCGTACATAAAAAATAACATTTCAAAAGTTTTGGTGTCATTAATATCATTCCTCATGGTATAGCGTCCAATAGAATGGCATTTACTAATCACAACATGTTTGAATATCTCCAATGATAAAATTTTAATATGGCAACAAAATTAAAATGTAAAAGGCCTTAAAATGCATTAATTAAAAGAAAAACTGATAAAAGATAGCAATATTTTTAGAAGAAAATTAATTGTTTAGCGCCAACATAATAAATTTCTTTGCCCCAAACAAAAATAACTTATAAAACTGGGTCATTTTGGTGTTCCGGGTAAATATATTTTATAAACAATAGAAAAAAACATTTTAAATAAATTTTACTATAAAATTATATATCAATGTCCAATTTCATCTGAAGAAAATTATGTGAGAGAAAAACGTTTGAAAAACATAAAAAAATTAAATTTCAAAATACTTACCCTATTTCAGTCAAAGAAATTAAGAATTGGTGAACGTCAGGACAGTATTGATATGCTAGCAGGTTTCTCTATTACACTTATCAATTTTTGTTACTAAATATTTTGTAATTCAGATGACAAACTTGAAAACCATTCGTTTAAGGAAATTGAATTTCTCGAGTACTGAAATGATTAAACATCTGTTATATATGTTATATCTGCTATTTATTTCTTTTTATACTACATCCATGACATGGCACTTAATATCAATCAAACAGTAAATAAATAAGAAGGTCAAAAGTGAAATATTACGCAAATAACAAAAAGACCAGAGCTATGGCATCAATTCCTTTTATCAATTTGTTGTCAAAAATTTAAATTTGTATTTAATAAAAAAAAAAAAAAGAGCTTACTACTGTGCCCAAAAAGTAAGACCCTTTTTTTTTTTTTTTTTTCAAAAATTCTTTTAATTATTCTTCCAAATTTATTTCATCGCTTTCAAAGTAATCCCCTCCAGTCACAATGCACTTATGCCAACTTTTATTCCAATCCTCAATGCATGCTAAAAGTCATCGGAAGGGATGGCCTTCAAAGCGTGCGGCGATTCACGTTGAATCTCTTCAATCGACTCAAAATGGTGGCCCCGGAGTGGTATTTTGAGTTTAGGAATAGTCATAAGTCGCACGGTGCGAATACGGTGGTTGTGGAAAGATATGGGTTTCATTATTGGCGAAAAAGTCACGAAGAATCAATGCAGTATGAGTTGGCGCATTCAGTGTTTTCGGTACCAATCGAGATTTGAAGCGTTTGAGGCCCAAAATGAAATTGATCGATCCTTTTGAAATACCGACATCATCAGCAAGGTCTCTAAATGTAACAAATCGACTGTTTGCACCAAATCTGCAAGCACCAAATCTTTAATTTTTTTGGACGTGAGCTTCGTCGGTTGAGGTTGGTGGTCGACCACGTGGGTTCTTGGACTTGGTCTGGATGTTGCTATCTATTAAGTGGGATATGGAAAAATAAATAAATAAAACCCATTCTTTGTAACTAACTCTATTTGTAGCTACGAATATGTAATTTGTAACGTTTAAAGTGATATCTTTTATTGATGTTGTGTTAGGAAAACAAGGCATGTAGTCCTAGATTTTTATATTTCATTCTTCTGTGGTGTTCAATTCCAAGGTTGTAATTTGGAATTTCATAATTTGATTATGATATAATATTTTTTTCGAATTCTGTGCACTTTGATAAATCATTTATTGCTAGAATGGGAGATACTTAGTATATTCAGCGTTTACTAGAATGCGAGTTGGGGGCCTTAACATTCAATCTCATTGTGTTACAGCACTTTTGAACGAATGCCTCCAAAAAGGACGCTTTGGAGGGCAGAGATTCACATCCTTCTCATCGAGCTTAACGGAAGGACTTTCCAGCCTATAGACATAACATTCCCTTCCCTGGCATAGATATTTAATAGGAGCACTAGCGACATTTTAATATATTAAAAGATACATGTAATTAAAAGATTCAGAAATACGTTAATACTTTGGTATGTCGTATCAGATGAAAAATAGAATGCATTTCTGTGAGAATTGTGTATGGGTGATTATTTTGTACTCTTGATTTAGATTTTTCTCAATTAAATTAGCAAATTAGTGTTATTTACTGGAGCCGGGCGTTAATATAAAATATTATTGTTTTATAATAATATAACAATTACTTTATATGTTAATTACTTTTATTATTATTACTGATATTACTTTTACGTTAATATAACACTAAAATATTATTGTTATTCCTGTAGTTTTTCATAAAACGAGGTAATTATATATATGGGCGTTTGTATTTCTTATAACTTTCGAAACTATATCATTTTTTTTTTTTCTTATCCCACTTGATAGGAACATTTTAGAGCAAGTCCATGAATCCTTGCGGTCTTATAGAAAGAGAAAGAGTGGCAGCTTCTGTTGTGATGGAGCGCCCGTAGGTAGAAGTCTGACTTGGCTCCGTGTCGTTGAAAAAGGAGAGAAGTGCCTTCCTGGGGGACTTTAGAGGGAACTACACGCATGTGAGTATCGTATGGGAGAAAACCCAGAAAACTCCCATCTGGTAGTCTGACAAACAAGACAAGATGCTGAACATCACAACCGTCATCGAGTCTCTTCGTTTTTTGAAACAGTGTCTACAATAAAGCCGCCAGTGGATTGAACTTCCGCCCTAATGCTCACCAGCGAAGTGCGTTGTCACTGAGTCACGAGTCGGGCACATAGAATGTAGATATTTTATATGGATACAGACAGAAAAAAATTTGAATAACTTTCTTAAAAATAATAACAGCTAAAAGATACTTATAAATAATATGCTAGCAATTTTTAAGCAGAAAATATCTCTTGGTGGCTTAATCATGTTTTGTCTTTACACAGTTGGGTATCCATGCATACAGAAATCAATTTATATAAATGGAAAATATCATTACAAATAACGTTTCATTTATTAAATTCATATAAAAAGCAGCATTCTAAGTATCGTTTATTTTTGATTGACAATCATCATCGGCGCAACAGCCCAGTGTGGGCTAAGGCCGTCTACCTACTGGTAGATTTCGAGACGAGAGATGTTTTGTTTCTTTACGGGGTAGGGTTGGTAGCTCTACGCCCAACAGTCATATGAGACCGGAACCTACGGCTTAAAGTGGATTCCGAACCACTACAAACATCCATGGCCCCGCCAGGACTCGAACCCGAAACCTGTGGTACAGAGCGCCAGCCATTCGGCCATTTAGGCCTCTTTGGTTGATCATAACAATATCAAATCATTAACGATACTCTAATGGCAACAGAAATGAAGCATTTGATTATCATAACTTTTGTGATATTAATGTAACTTATAATGAAAATGATTCTGAATCTAGAACATTTTTCAATCTAGAATCTAGAACATTTTTTTCTAAAACTTATATAATAGCGTAACGTTTTGAAACGAACAAAAGTAAAGTCATAAATCTGTACGGCAAAAAGGAAAACAACTACAGATTTAGCAATAAAACCAAAAATATAACTAAAATCAATTAATAATGGTAATAATAAATTTTAATTTCGTTTCCTCTAAAAAGTATAATGAATTTTGCACAAGAACAAAGAATTCTCAATTTAGAAAAAAATTGTGTTGAGTACTTTAGTGCAGCATTTATAATAATATAATTTATTTGTCTTATTCCTAACATATAAATAAAACAAATAAATACTGAAAAGTTCGTGGAAAACTATGTTTAAATAAAAAACAAATATATTATGTGAATGTGCGGTTTAAAATCAAACTATTATTTTTTATTTAACATTCAAGCTATTTTAATTTCTGTATAAATATATAAAAACACTACTGGCCATTAAAATTGCTACACCAAGAAGGAGACATGCTACAGACGTGAAATTTAAACGACAGAAAGAAGGCAGAATTTTTAGAAATCACATTTTTTTTTTTTTTTTTTTTTTTTTTTTTTTTGCGAAGCACTTCTAATGGCTCGTGCTCACCAAGGCGAGAAGATGCAAGCAAAAAATTTGACAAATCACTAGCCTCACCGCGGTCGCCTGAAACCGGTTTGCAGTCCGCCGCTTGAGTTGCCCAACTTTCAACTCGAAGCGGTTTTTCACTAGGCGTAATGCTATTTCTGACGTTTCGCTGTGAAGGGGACGAAAATTTTTGTCGCTTGCCTCTTGAATCTTCATGTCTCTCACCTCGGTGGGAACGAGCCTTTAGTTGTAATGCTTTCCTTTTATTTCGTTGTTATAATGCAGTTGGCAATACAGAGACAGTTCATCGTTATGCCATAAGCAAGGGCTGCACTGTTGTTACTCATTCACTCACTACCAGGGAGCACTTGTAGCTTGAAGAAGCTACAAGTGCTCCCTGAGTAGTGAATGAAGCACTTGTAGCACTAGACTCACCACGCTCGCCTGAAACCGGTTTGAAATGCACCGCTTCGAGTTGACCAGCTTTCAACTCGAAGCGGAACGTCACTAGGCGCAATGCTATTTCTGACGTTTCGCTGTGAAGGGGTCGAAAAATTTTCTTGCCTGTCTCATGTCGCTTGTCGCCTCAGTGGGAAGGAGCCTTAATGCTCACCAGCGACGTGCGTTGTCACTGAGTCACGAGTCGAGCACATAGAATGTAAATATTTTATATGAATACAGAAAGACAAAAATTCGGAATAACTTTTTAAAAATAATAGCATCTAAAAGATAATACTACATTTATAAATATGATAGCAATTTTTAAGCAGAATAACCTTTGTGAAGCCGACAGACGGATTAGTTCCTTTTTTTTTTTCTTTTCTTGTCCCACTTGGTAGACAGCAACATCTAGACCAAGTTCAAGAACCAGTGTGGTCTTATAGAAGTGGGGAAGAGGGACAGCGCGAGTAACACTACCCCCACAACACCCTGCGATCATAGTAGATGGGGCACCGCCGAGACTCGAACCCGAAACCTGTGTTACCGAGCCCCAGAGCGCTAGCCACACGACCATTAGGCCTCTTTTAGGCCATCAGGCCTCCTTTTTCATTCTTACTATTAGTTCACTCTCTCCCTATATATATTTATATATCTTGTTCAAATTTTCAATCGTTAATAAAATACTTTTATTCATCCACTCAAATTCAAATACATTTTTTTAAACTTGTAGTGGATGACATTTGATGTTAATACAGTTTTTTCAAATATTAATTAATTAATTAAATTTAATTAATTAATTTCAGTTTTATATGGAAGAAATAAATTTGTCTTATACAAGGTATTTAGCAGGATATAAATTTAGGAATAAATACCGTCAGTGGCGAAGCGTGTAGAATGCTGGAAAAAAAATTTCTTTTTCAGATTCTTTTTTTCATTCTGGGTTCTAGTCTGAGTCAAGGAGGGAACGAAATGGAAAAATTTATATTAATTGCAATTATTTAATAAAAAGTAACTAAAATAAAATTTTTATTTGTTGACCTAAGTAGGAACTGACTTTAATTTTTTTTTTATATATTACTTGTTTGTGTGTCTGAACCAATTTAGTGCAATGTAAAAATGATTAATAAAATAATAATCAAAATTTAATCTTTGATTTTATATTCATTTCCTGTTACTTATAATTAAGTATGACTTATTGAGCTTCCTCAAATATTTACACTTTATTTTGTTGAGGCCGTCAACAACACAAAAATACAGGGGGCGCTTTCCTCTCCTTGATACGCGAAATTATCCAACATAAGGGGTAAGGAATGACGCACAAGTGAACCTTCTTAAAAATGAATTACACTGACGGAAAAAACCCCCAACACCAAGAAAGTCTTGTGTTAGATGAACGAAATTTGTTAGGCGTGTTTATACATCTGAAAGAAGACATCGATTCAATTTTCGCATAAGTGTAGCGCTAGTAGCGCCACTCGGAACATGCAAATCAGGTTTGCTTTAAATGCGTGCTGTATTCAACCTGTAGTGCTGCCATTCAGGAACAGCATTCAAGGTGGAGTTTTCCAACAGGATAACTCTCGCCCTCATACCGCTGTTGTAACGCGACGTGCTCTACATAGTGTCGACATGTTACCTTGGCCTACGAGATCACCAGATCTCTCTCAATTGAGCACGTATGGGATATCATTCGACGACGACTCCAGCTCTGACGGTCCCAGTATTGACAAAAACAAGTACAACAAGGAAGGAACTCCATACCACAAAATGACATTCGGCACCTGTATGATACAATGCATGCACGTTTGCAGGCTTGCATTCAAATTCTAGAGGTTACACCGGCTATTAATGTAACAACATTTTACATTTGAAATGCATTTTCTTGATCTTTCATAACCTGTAATCTTTAAAATTTAATCAATTAAACATGTTAACTAGAAAAAATGCATTGTTCGAATTTGATTACTCTACAATAATTTTTTTCTTGGTGTTGGGATTTTTTTTTTTCCGTCAGTGTATTTTTAAAAAAAAAAATAAATATATTAGTCAGACAGAAAAGAAAAATTTACACTTAATTGTTGCATTCAATGAATATTAATACACTCATGTCCATAAATTAAGGATAATGAAAGTTCAGGCAAAGAAAGAGACAGAAGCAAAACAAATTTGACTTATTTGTAAAGTCTATTTATTAAACAAAAGGTAAAGAGCAAAAAAGATGCTATATGTTTGACATAATTAATAAATATTGCGATTTTTACTCCCTGAGCAAATTTCAAAAAAGAACCTATTTACAAAAACAGTATAACATGGTTAGTATGATGGTTAATATGGAGTATGTCTCCTGGACGATGCAATACAGGAATTACAACGCCTAGGCATGCTGAGTATCAAATTATCAATCTGATCTTGGGGAATATTACACCACTCATCAAGCAATGCCCTCCGAAGTTCCGGTTGACAGGTGGAAGGGGTTGACGGGCTGCAATTCGTCGGTCAAGCATATCCCACACATGCTCTATTGGATTCAAGTCCGGTGAGTATGCTAGCGTATCCATACGGGTGATATCCTCCAATTGAAGGCATTCGTCTACAATGTTTGCACGGTGAGGACGGGCGTTGTCATCCATAAACAGAAATTCAGCACAAAAGGTGCCCCGAAACAAACGTACATGTTGTTCCAGAATGACATCCCGATAGATGTGGCCTGTCATCGTTACACTCTGAACATGCAGGTCAGTTCTGGAACCAAGAATAATTCCTCCCCAAACGAGCCATCCTGCACCACCGTAACGGTGTCGGTCAATGGTGTTCTCTTGTGGTAACAGGTACCTGGCGCTCTCCATATGAAAGTCCGGCGAGAATCAGACTGCAAACTAAACCTGGACTCGTCGGAAAACATCACACCAGACCACTGTTGCGGTTTCCACAATGCATACTCTTTACTCCAGGTTAATCGCAGGCGACAGTGAGTTGCGGTAAGTGGAACACATCTGACAAGCCTACGAGCATATAGACCAATGTGCCCTAAGCGTCTGTACACGGTCTGCCTTGAAACTGTCGTACCGGTAGCTGAAGAGAGCTGACGAGACAGGTCTGATGCTGTGCTCCGTCTGTTTCTTTTGGAAGTAACTGCTAAATACCGGTCCTCATTCGGCGTTGTAACTCGGGGGCGACCTGTGCTGTAACATCTACTCACATTACCATAATCTTGGAATCGTTGTCAAAGCCTGGAGATGACACTCTGGGCGATTACAAGTTCCTCGGATACTTCCTCGGATTACAGCTGGGTACGTCCACATTCCAGTCGTCCGATAATTCTACCTCTTAAAAATCATCCAAATGCTTCCCTTGTGCCATAACTATGCGGTTATTGCACTGAAAGGCTTTTAAAGCACTTGTGAACAATTTTACTTCTTTGCCACCATTCCTTATATACCCCTCTCTTACACTCGTAATTGTGGCGTACTCTCCGCGCCATCTGGTGGTTTCCTGTAATTTGCATATTCTTCTTCAAGATGTGTGTGATAATTCTACAGGTGAAATTTTTATTTTAGAGTTCAATTTCTGTGTGATTCTGAATTATTCTTAATTTATGGACATGAGTGTAGTTGAACTATGTAAAATCATTATTAAATTTGCTATTGGGAACTCCCTTAAGTGCGTAGAATTCCCCACTCACTTCTAACTGCCATTTTTGGGTTCATAGATGTATTTAATATGCAGGGTATTCATAAGTATATTAAACAAACTTTAAGAGCTGATAATACATAACGAACGTATTTATCTTACAAGGAAACATCATGAACTATCCATCACCGATTTATTTGAAATTTACACTATGTAGGAATAACGACTAAGATTTAAATGGTGTAACCGTGGTTTCACCTACGCAACCATGTTTCCTCCTACGCACTACAAGAGCTCCCCTTGCGTCGTTCAGAAGTCGTCAGTAGGCATCGAGACTCTCGCCAGAGAGGATGTATAGTGAGACCGGCTCTGTTGCCTTAGAGACGTTTAGTTTAGTCTCTCACCCCTATAGAAGATGTAGTTAGCACCATCCTGTTCATAAATTGGCCTGCAGACTGTCACCCAGAGAGGAACTATATTTCGCGATCCAGCCTGTACAGGAGTAACTTTATTTACAACTACAAGTGGAATCCTCCCACTAATATTTTATTGTATATCGTTAAATATGCTACATGTGTGTTAAATAGTGTTTGTAGTTTATTGTGGTGTTGATGTTGTTGTTTACGTCCTGTGAAAATAAATCTGTGTGCTCTTAAACTTGTGACTCAACTCGAACACACCCAGATCCAGCTGCGCAAACAAACGATATCCACTACAATGGCGAAATAGTTATCAGTTCTCAATAATTTTTGAGAGAATCGAGTTCGAAAATTGTAAACTCTTCTCTATTGTTAAAGCTCATCACTGATATCTGATCACGTGGTATAGTATAAAGGACCCCATTTCTACTTTTAAGTAGATATCATTATAATTTTTATTTTAATTTCACTTATTAAATCTCATCCAAATTTGAATGAACCCATCGCTCGCAAGCACTTTTTTCCGAGAATGATATGTCGAATCTGTATGACCCGCATAAATGGTACAAACCATTACATCAGTACATATGATATCGAATCATTCATTTTAAAATTATTACAAAAAAAATTGTCCATATGATATCGCATCATTCACAAATGGAACAAACATAAATGAATGAAACCATTAATTGATCAAATGGATATCGAATCCCTATAATCTGCATAAATGGAACAAACCATTACATCAGTACATATGATATCGAATCATTCATTTTAAAATTATTCGCATCTTGTAACTAACGGAACAAAATCAAATGTACTAGACCTATACCTTCTAGATACCAAAATTAGGAGGTGCTGAATAGATACGATAACATCCCTTTTTCAGCAGCCGTAGGAATCGTATGAAACTCAAACATTGTCAATTAATATTGTACTGAAAAACAGCCGTATGATTCGTATTGAACTCAAGCGTCAATTCGTATGGTACCGAAAATACGGATTCGATACGAAATTAATTTATTAATTAGATATACGTTAATTTTAAAAAGAAAATTAAGTTAGAATAGAGTTTTTTAAAAGTTTTTTCAATGTATAGATAAATATATTCATTTAAAAAATGGATATATTTTGTTGTCGCTATCTCACTTCTGAAATTTGTTGTCGCCTGCTAGCGACTAGTTGTGGGCGTCTGGTGGACTGAAACACTCCAATCTCTTTATTTACAGTAATTTATTTACAATACTTTACGTACAATACTTTGATACATATGGCACCCTGTACCTCTTCTACAATATCAATACTATTTTATACTTAACAAGTAATGTAAAAAAAAAAAAAAAAAAATTAAAGTCAATTCCTACTTTTTTTCATTATATTGCAGAAAAGTCCTTTACAAATAATTTTCATTCATTTTTTAAAGTTTATCTGGCGCCATCTATTGGTAGATACATGCAACTTAAATCTAAAAAAAAAAAAAAACAACTAAAATTAATTAATTAAATTTAATTATTGAATTAATATTTGAAAAACTGTATTATCATCAAGTGTCATCCACTACAAATTCAAATAAAAAATGTATTTGAACTTGAGTGGATGAATAAAAAGTATTTTATTAACGATTGAAATAGCGTTCTGCCTCGTCATCTCAAAATCTGACAGCTCGTAGGTACTTACCAGTTCAAATAGTTTACACAGTAGGGGTCACAGTGGCGACCTCTCGCGTTTATCTAATTATAGTTAAACCTTACAATTTATTATTACATTTGTATTATAATACAAATGTATTAATAAATATTGATTGACAAATTTAACCTTATGCCTTTTAAATTAATTAGAATGGCTTTTTCTCATAGTATATTTTGTTCCGATTTCAAATTTGAGTAGCATTTTTTGTAAAGGGTAATTTACCTTTTTGTAATACGAAATTGAATAGTTCATAATATTGTAAAGTGATTAGTTTTATTTAATTAACTTATTTGCATTAATCTAAATCAAAATATAGTTTTTAACCATACTTTTACCGAATTTCTCTTGATAGACATCCTTTTTATCATCCTACAGCAACTCTACAAGCATATTTGGATTCCATTTTCCCTCATAATGTTTTTCCATTGTTGAAATATCTTCGTGGAATCGCTCACAGTGCTGAGAATTTCAGGAAAGGAGTCCAATTATCAATGAAGGAAATGTGTGTTTTATTGACATGTCACATCCGAGAACTTTATAATTTTCAAAGAGTTCTGAAACTAGTTCTCCATAGTTCTTAGATTTTCTGTTGTAAGTAGCTCAGTTATGACATTTTTAAAAGTCTTCCATACAGTCTTTTTCAACCCCATTCAAACTTTTCTTGAAAGTCATGATCCTTTACAAGCTCACTTATTTGTGGGACTACAAATATAACCTCTTTTTATTTTAGCCTCACTGATCCAAAGAGATTTGTTCTTTAAGTACAGCAAACATGGACAACTTTTATCCATCGCATTGAAAAAAATTTTTCCTTAATTCGAAGTTGATGTGCAAGGGAGGAAGATATACGTTTTCAGGATTTACAAGTGATTGAGAAGTTGTGTTTTTTTTTTTTTTTTTTTTTTTTTTTTCCCCAGGAGTCAGATTTCTTTTAGGTCATTGCTTCCCGACAAAATGAGTTTTGCGATTTCTGCTATTCCATTTGCATAGAAAGCAACAAAATTTAGTATAACCTTGTTAAAGTCTTAACAAAGTGCTATGACTTTCAAATCGTCTCATATATTCCAAGAATGCTGTTGGTATTGTATCTTCGACTGCAAAAATTTTCATTTTGTTATTTTTTTTTTTTTTTTTAATATTGGCTGATAGGAAGAGGAATCGAAGGTTTATCATTTCCAATATGAAGAAGCCCGGCTTTTATGCTGAGTTTAGAGGAACCTATAAACAACTTTCATTTCTTAGGATCATGATGGTCTCCTAACTTACTCAGTAATGAATCAACGTCAGCACAATTCACTAAATTGCCTTCGACGGAGAACAAACTTTGTGTTTGTACAGAAAAAATACAGTTGTGTATTTTTACAGAAATTGTTTGCAAAATTTATTTCTTCTAACGACAATAAAGAGAAACTGTAATTTACTTCTCAAGGAGATTTCGACCATTTATTCTGGACACCAATCATTTTTCTTGATTCTTTGACAAGTTTAGATCACGAACTAGATAACTGCATTCAGTATATTTAATTATATGAGGTTCTGCAAACGTTCTACCAAATGCTGGGTCTTTGATGTCGTCTTTTTCGGGACTTATTTGTAAATCTTCATCACCAGAGTTTTCTAAATATAAATAAAATGGGATTTCAGATGCAACTTTCAGGTGGCGCTAGGATTAGAAGTTGAGGAACAGCCTCATAGCTGATGAGAAGTTGGAATATTTAATGGTCAGCCATAGGTCGCGGTAATTTAAGCCATAGGTCCCGGTAATTTAAGCCATAGGTCCCGGTCCTAATAGGATCGTAGAACGCTGCGGGGGCATTGTTATTCCGCGTCCGTGGCTTACCATCAAGTTACTCGCGCCCCCCTGGGTAATGCAAAGTGAGTAACATCGGTGCAGCCTTTATGGCGAAGATCATGGTCTGTTTGCCAGCTGCATTAGAAGAAGAAAAAAATAATAATTATGATTAATGAGTTTTATGAAGCTGTTACTTTCCACTGATAATTATTTGCGGTTGTGGATCACGTTTGCGAGTAGAGATTATTAGCAGCGACTTTAAATACTCATCAGTTAACTTAAATCTGGTGGTGTTTTTTTTATTATTATTATTATATTTTAGTGTTTTCCACTCGATAAAATTTATGCAACTGATTTACATAGCATGTAAAAATAAATGAAAAACTTCACAAAAAACTTTTTTTCTTTAAAGAAATTTTTGCTCCGCATATATCAGGCTGGAATCCATAACAATAAATCAATTTATCCGTTTCCGTCTTTAAGCCCGATGTTTACTTTCCACAGAATAGTTGGCTTTCTACTAAATTCTATAATGATATGCGAAACATCAATAACCTTGCATTAAATATCCTACAAAATTATGATATTTCTTCCCGCAAACATAGCAAAAGACCTCGCACTGTTCTAAATATTTTAAATTAATTCCTTATAGCTGCCTAGATGAAAAAAAGTTCGCTTTTCTCCTAAGCTATTTTTTCTCCTTTTGACCTTTGCTCATTCTGTTTTATTACATGCAACTAATTTCTTCAACATCTACATTTTTGAAATTGTTGTTATTTTTCATTTTATTAATTAAATAATCTTTTTTAAAAAGGGCATTTAATTATCTATTTTGCTTATTAACTCAAAGGGCATGAGACCACCGCTATGTTTCAACATTTTAAAATGAAGGAGCTAGTGACCGATCTCCGTAATAATCTACAATAAGAGAATAGTTGGCCGATTAGTGAATAATTTACAAATGCCAAATATTAATAAAATTTGACATTAATTTAAGGTTAATACAGGTGGTCGTTATTGACAGGTGATCATAATGTTTTGGCTCTTGAGTGTATTTAATATATAACTATACATAATTATATAGATACATTGTTATAAATGCAACTATATTTATACATCTAGCGCTCAATGCAACAGGTTTCGGGTTCGAATCCCGGCGGTACCATGGATGTTTGTAATGGTTCAGAATCCAATTAAACAGTAGGTCTAATATGAGTGTAGAGCGTTGGTCTGACATACCTATTTCGTAAAAAAGAGAACATCTCCTGTCTCGAAATCTGCTGACTTTAACTCAAATGTAGGCAGACATGATACACACATATATATATACACCCAAGAGCCAAAATATTATGACCACCTGTCAATAACGAGCTGGCCCACCTTTGGCGCGCAACACAGATTCAACCCGCCTTGGCATGGATGCCACAAGTCCTTGGTAGATGGCCGGAGACAGATTGTACCAGATGTTTAAGCAACGCTCACGCAAATCTGACATATTGCGAATTGGTGGTCTTTGAACTCTGAGCTGCTGTCCCAGGACATCCCAAATGTGTTCTATCGGATTGCGATCCGGTGAGTTAGGCGGCCAGGACATTAACGGGAATTCAGCATCATGTTCCTGGAACCACTCCAACACAATTTTAGCCTTGTGACAAGGGGCGTTTTCCTGTTGGAACATTCCATTTCCAGCTGGAAAACAGAGGCCATGTAAGGGTGCAACTGGTCCGCAATGATGTTCAGATACCCTGTAGCATTCATGTCTGCTCTACCACAACCACGGGTCCCAGAGATACCCAAGAGAACGTCCCCCAAAAGCATAATACCGCCACCACCGGCCTGTGTATGACCTACTGTACATTGAGGGAGCAACTGTTCGCCTGGAAGACGGCGTATCCTGACACGGCCATCGGCGTGATGAATGACAAACCGTGATTCATCTGACCAGGCAACTCTCTCCCACTAATCCATAGACCAGTCACGATGTTCCCGGGCCCAGCGCAGGAAGGCGCAGTTGGCGATGACGCTTGGTCAGCAAAGGCACACGAGTGGGACGTTTGCTGCGTAGCCCCATATCCAACAGTGTCCGCTGAACAGTGTGCTCCGATACTATTCTACTTGGCCCTGCATTGTATTGACTGTAAGCTGAGCCACTGTCTGGCTCCGGTTTTGCTTCACCATGCGAGACAGTCTCTGACGACCTTTTCTTTGATAGCGTGTGGACGTTCAACACCATGTCGTCTACTGCTGGTTTCATCGTCATTCATCCACTTTGCATAAGTACTAACAACTGTAGATCGCGAACAACCCACGAGTCGTGCAGTTTCGAAATACTTGTTCCGAGCCATTACAATCTGTCAAAGTCGCTTAGATCCGCAGCCTTTCCCATCACACACAGAAGTAAGTGAAAGAATGATTCTTCAGAATCTCCAGCAGCAGTTAAATACCACTTCCATCTGATCACGTGCCTTCCACGTCATCTAGGCGAGTTCATTGCAAAATGTAAGGGTGGTCATAATGTTTTGGCTCTTGAGTGTATATATACACATCCTATACACTATATATATATATATAATTTTATTTTTAAATTATATTTAAATGCAGTGACCTGTCTCAAAGTTAAAATAAAAAACTCTCTTACATTTTGAAAAATAAAATTGAAAAGCTAAAATAAATAAAAGACGAAATGGAAAAAAAAAAAAATTTTTTTTCTTAAACAATATATGTAAAAAATATTCACATTCCACAAAAAGAGAAAGGCATGTATCACTATGCGATGTAAAAACATATTCGTGCGCATCTATGGTTACCACATCGCTGTTGGCTTTGACTGTGCTTAAGATAGAGTTCAACCTGTCCCAATGATAGAAATCACCGCCAAAGCATGTAATGACAGAGTATTAATTCTTCACTTTTTATTAATCAGTGCATGTAAGTAAATAAATTGAGATTATCGGCTGTCTTTAGAGATGATCTGATATCAACAAATTTAAGACTTGTTGATTTACTTTTTACACAAATTATTTGTGTAAAAGTATCACTTGCTTTGATTAATTTATCAGATTTCTTATCAATCACATTTGGAAATCTAATTTTTGATAGTAATTAAAATTTTCTTAAGTTTTTCAAAAATAAAATTGTTATATAAAAATATGGATTAAAACTTTATAAAAGTTACGAAATTTGTAGAGATTTTATTGAAATATTTTAATTGTCTGAAACCCTTTTAAAATTTAAAATTTGTGCCCAGATTAGACTGCAGTTTAAATAACATACGATTCAAAAATGCAATTATTTATAAATTAAAATTTTTAGGCAAGTTAATTATTATTAATTTTTATTAAAGTGTCTAATATTTAAATTGTAAAGTGTTAGTTGTTAATTTTTACTATAAAAACTTAAGAAAAATATGAAATAGTGAATGACAAAAAAGTTAAAAGATAATTTTAGGAAGTTTTAAATAATAGAAGTTTTTTTTTTTTTTTTTAAATTATATTTCTATTTCTTTTATCAGATTTATTAAATGTAAAATTAGGTTTATCACTTTTAGGAAGTTAAAAATCTTTGTTTTGACAAGGCTGGAAGTAGAAAATAATGTTAAATTATTTTGATCTAATTTACTTTTCTTTTGTGGCCTTTGAATTATAATTTGAAAATAATAATACAGTAGAACCTTGATAAATCGAAAACATCCACAACTCGAAAAAATTTTTTTTGTTCCCTTCCCTTCAAGCCCCAAAACCTCCATTACTCGAAATTTCAACCCTCTATAAGTCGAAATAATTAGTCAATCCCCACAAGCCATTTTGGCGCATATTTTCCCTCCTTAACTCGAAAAAAAAAAATTGGACCTCTGTATCTCGAACATTTACAATGTTTATTTTACAATCTTTTTTACAACCTTTACAACTCGATCATTTGAAACTAATTATAGTGGGTACAAAAGTATTTGCACACTTACATTTTTGCTTGCAAATCATAAAATTAAGCATTAAGAAATACAAAAATTGGTATTGCCAAAGTAGAATAAGTTTAATCACCTAAATTAAACAGAAAAAATACAATAATATAAATAACAAATTTTTTTTTGCAACAGAATTAAAATATCTCGTGTCAAAAAGTATTTGCACACCTGCATGAATACAAAAGAAATATAATATATAAGAAAATTTCAAATAAATAATATTTAGTATGCATTCCATTAACATCTATTACTGCTTGTAATCTTGCTGGCATTGATTTAATTAAACTTTCTGTAACAGTAGGGTCAATATTTAATCACTCTTCAATAAGAGCTTGTTTAAGTGCAGATTTGCTTGAAATCTTCTTTTTTCTTACTTTTAAATCCAAAGAATTCCACAAATTTTCCAAAGGATTTAAGTCTAGTGATTGTGGTGGAGTAGCAAGTCTTCTTGGGTACATTATAAAGCAACCACATTCGTGTTATACCGGCAGTGTGCTTCGGATCATTGTCTTGCTGAAAATAGTACGAATTACTGATACCCAATTTTATTGCACTTTTGGCAAGTTATCTCGCAACACATCAATATAGGTTCAAGCTGTCATATTCCCATCAATGAAACACAAATTACCAACTCCTTTGCTAGCCATGCACCCCCAAACCATAACAGAGCCTCTTCCATGTTTAACTGTAAGTAATACATTTTTTAGTATGGAAAGCAGTGCAAGGCTTTCTCCAAACTAATTTGCTGCCATCTGATTTAAAGATATTGAACTTACTCTCGTCGGAGAATATGACATTTTTCCAAAATCAATTGGCTTATTGATATATTTCTTAGAGAATTCGAGTCTCTTCAGTCTATTTCGTTCATTTATGAAAGGTTTTTTTTTTCCTTGGAGATCTCCCATAAATTTGTGCATCGTGCAGGACATTTCGAATACTTTGGGCACTAATTTGAACTCCAGATGTTGAAGAGACATCATTGGCTAATGTTATCGCATTAACAAATGGATTTTTTGATGCCTCTCTTATAATTTTTCGCTTAATTCGCTGTGAAAGTTTCTTTGGGAGTCCAGAATGCAAGTTATTTGATGTAGATCCTCTTTCTTTGTGACTTTTTATAATGTACCGAACAGTAGAAAAGCAAACATTTACTTTTTTACCTATTTCTCGATAACTTAGGCCATTTTCACGAAGAGAAACAATTTTTTCTCGCAACGACATCGGCAATTCAGATTTCTTAGGTGCCATGACAAATTGAAATCAACAATCAACTGATAAAGTATCGGCACTACCTCCCTTTATAGTCGACTTACGTATGTTATTTACTGCGGGATGACTATCAAATAATTTGCAAAAAAATGCAAATTTCCTAAAGTTGAGTTGAGTGTGCAAATACTTTTTTGACGTAATATATTTTAATTTTAGTGCAAAATTTTTTTTTTTTTTTTTACTTGTATTATTGTATTTTTAAAATTAGTTTAGATGAATAAGGTTATTGTGTTTTTAAAATGCCCATTTTTGTACTTTTAATGCATTTTTTTATGAATTGTAAACAAAACTGTATGTGTGCAAATACTTTTTGTACCCACTGTACTTCTATAGCTCGAAGAAAAATAAGTTACCGACTTTAAGGATTTGCCGACAATGCATATCATTGTTTCTTAGAAAACAATGTATGAGTATATAGCAAATAGAATAACCAATTCTATGAAATAGCAACTTGGAAGAAAAAGAATTTTCTGCTCTTTATAGCTTAGATAATGCTATAGATAGAGAACGATCGAATTGTTTAAAGCAAAAATAAATAAATAATAACTGACTTTTTTAATACATAATCTTTTTAATTTTAAGGTTGTTTTCGTAATTATTTTGATTTTTTATTGTAGTACATAATACAACTTTTAAGTTGCAAATTACTTCTGTCACTTGAATTTTTATTTATTTTACCTATCTAACTCAAAAGTTAAAAAGAATCTAAACCTCTACAAGTCGAATATTTCCTTACAAAATCTGTGCAAGTCGAAATCCTCCATAAGTCGAAAACTCCATAGCTCGAATTATTTAGCGTCTCCCTTGAAGTTCAACTTACAGAGGTTCTACTGTAATTGAAAGGGAAATTATCTTGAAAAATTTCATTAATTAAGGTTATATAATATAATCTTTTTCAAAATATTGCAAAAGATACATTTTATGCTTTCATTAAATGAGTAATCTTTAAGAAAGAACTACAAATAAATTATAATATGGTATGAAGATTGTACATTATTTTATTAGTAGCCATTTCAAATTACAAAAATTAATAAGAAAATAAAAATGTTAATTTCGAAAATGAAAATATTTCTTGAATGCATGCTTACAGAGGAAAATTTCTTCAAAATAATATTTTTTTTTTTTTTTTACAAAATGTGTCAATAATAAAGAGAATATATACATTTTTTGAAGAATAAAAAAAGCATTAACAATGCATAACATATCAAAAAATTAATTTTAAAAAACATTCAAAACTACAATTCTACACATGATTTTAAAATGGAAAAAAGATGTTTTTGTATCACTGCAAAATAATTTTGGTTTTGAAATTATTGTTTAATGATGATTCATAAGGCCTTTTATTTATAAAAAAATATTACCAGAATTTGAATGATTCACATAATGTTCTACTTTGCATAGATTGTTCAGTTTTACTTTAAATACTCATAAAACCCAACCAGTTTTAAGTACTTAATATAATATTTGAAATAAATTAAAACACAATGAGACAGTTAATCAAACAATATTCATGTAGTTTAAACATTTACATCAATAAAAAAATTTTCCAAGTAATTTTCGTGTAAATAAAATAAAATTTATAAATGTATCTTTAATCACAAACAATTAGTCGATTTAATTCTTACTAATAACATAATATGGCAAATTATTCCTTAATTTTTTTATAATTAACAAAACAACTTAAACAGTTTAGATTATTATTATTAATTATTTACAATCTACAACAATTTTATTTAAATGTTTTGATAAAAAAAATCAATGATACAAACATTCCTGCATAATTGAAATTGAATTCTCACTGATTATCAGCAGTTTAAAAATTTCTGGAAATTTTCATCTATAAATACAAAATTTTTGATAAAGCACTTTATAGTAAACATCTATTTTTATTGTTCTTACTAAAAATGGATTGATTTTACGTAAATATTGCCTATAAAATAATTAAACTTTATGAATAAGATTCAAGTCCTGATTGTAAAAGAAATTTCAAAGTAAATAGATATTGACTGTCAGTGCAATTTAATGAACTAGTATTGTCATTGAAATCGTCAGTTAATGATTAAAATCTTATCATTGATTTTTTTTTTTTTTAATGTTTCGTATAAAAAAAAAGGTAGCTAAAATAATTTCATTATATTCATAAATAAAATTCACTTAAATAACAGATTGATATTTAATATTATTAGGAGTTAACTTCATTAATTTTTTTTAAATTAAAAAAAGCTTATTTAGTTTATTTTATATAATCAGATTCCTAAATCAGAAGGAACATCTAAATAAAGTAAAAAGTACATAATATTTTATAAGTTTGAACAAATTAGATTAGTTTATAGAAACTTAAAATGCTAGATACATTTCTTTTAGTAGCATATTACATTGGAATCGAAAATTAAATATTTAACTTATAAAATATTTAAATTTATCTCCTTATATCATGGATCTACATAAACAAAATATTTCTTTAAATAAAGACAAAAATACTAAACAAAGATAATAAGAAGTTTCAATTTTTAAAACCACTGGATCAACTTGAGATCATCAGTACTTCTTATTATGCAAGCCTTAACTCTTATCAATTTTAGAATCACTTGATGGCGGTGAATAGTCTGAGATTGAACACTCTTCCAGAACTGAATCATTGACAGGGCTTTCTGATAGATGCCGAAGAAAATCCTCATAAGTTCCCAGAAATCCAGGATTTGAATTTTGTTTACGCTTTGATGAAGAATCTGAACAACCATAAACCAATTTATGATCAAAATGTTTTTTTCATTTTCTGGATCTAAATCTCGTTCAGGCTCTGATGAAGAATCTGAATAAACATAAACCAATTTATCATCAAAATGGTTTTTTTCATTTTCTGGATCTAAATCTCGTTCAGGCTCTGATGAAGAATCTGAATAAACATAAACCAATTTATCATCAAAATGTTTTTTTTCATTTTCTGGAAAAGGATGGTATAGACCCAAATCCTTCTGCATTAATACATCTGGAGCATTCTTTTGATGTTTCATTCTGAACATGCCACTGATGCTTTCATTTTCAATTAAATCTATTTCCGTGTCACATTTTCTAATCTCTCTTTTCTTGCTTTCATTATGCATTATGTTTTGCAAGTCATTAGGATTGCGCATTTCTTGATAAACCTGCTTATAACATTGATTATTGCAGTCAAAATCAACTGTGTTACTATCTTTATTTCCTTCTACGTTTTGCATTTCATGTTGGATGAGATTTTCATTTCGACATTTATGATCAAAATGTGTTTTTACATTGCTCCAAAAGATGGTCTAGAGACAAATCCTTCTCCATTAATACATCTGGAGCATTCTTTTGGTGTTTCATTTTGAACATGCCACTGTTTTTCATTTTCAAATGAATATTTTTTGTGTCGAATTTTCTAATCTCTCTTTTTCTTGCTTTTATTATGCATTATGTTTTGCAAGTCATTAGGATTGCGCATTTCTTGATAAACCTGCTTATAACATTGACGATTGCAGTCAAAATCAACTGTGTTACTATCTTTATTTCCTTCTACGATTTGCATTTCATGTTGGATGAGATTTTCATTTCGACATTTATGATCAAAATGTGTTTTTACATTTGCTCCAAAAAGATGGTCTAGAGACAAATCCTCCTCCATTAATACATCTGGAGCATTCTTTTGATGTTTCATTTTGAACATGCCACTGTTTTTTTCATTTTCAAATGAATATTTTTTTGTGTCACATTTTCTAATCTCTCTTTTCTTGCTTTTATTATGCATTATGTTTTGCAAGTCATTAGGATTGCGCATTTCTTGATAAACCTGCTTATAACATTGACGATTGCAGTCAAAATCAACTGTGTTACTATCTTTATTTCCTTCTACGTTTGCATTTCATGTTGGATGAGATTTTCATTTCGACATTTATGATCAAAATGTGTTTTTACATTTGCTCCAAAAAGATGGTCTAGAGACAAATCCTTCTCCATTAATACATCTGGAGCATTCTTTTGATGTTTCATTTTGAACATGCCACTGTTTTTTTCATTTTCAAATGAATATTTTTTTGTGTCGAATTTTCTAATCTCTCTTTTCTTGCTTTTATTATGCATTATGTTTTGCAAGTCATTAGGATTGCGCATTTCTTGATAAACCTGCTTATAACATTGACGATTGCAGTCAAAATCAACTGTGTTACTATCTTTATTTCCTTCTACGTTTTGCATTTCATGTTGGATGAGATTTTCATTTCGACATTTATGATCAAAATGTGTTTTTACATTTGCTCCAAAAAGATGGTCTAGAGACAAATCCTCCTCCATTAATACATCTGGAGCATTCTTTTGATGTTTCATTTTGAACATGCCACTGTTTTTTTCATTTTCAAATGAATATTTTTTTGTGTCGAATTTTCTAATCTCTCTTTTCTTGCTTTTATTATGCATTATGTTTTGCAAGTCATTAGGTTTGCGCATTTCTTGATAAACCTGCTTATAACATTGACGATTGCAGTCAAAATCAACTGTGTTACTATCTTTATTTCCTTCTACGTTTTGCATTTTATGTTGGATGAGATTTTCATTTCGACATTTATGATCAAAATGTGTTTTTACATTGCTCCAAAAGATGGTCTAGAGACAAATCCTTCTCCATTAATACATCTGGAGCATTCTTTTGATGTTTCATTTTGAACATGCCACTGTTTTTTCATTTTCAAATGAATATTTTTTGTGTCAAATTTTCTAATCTCTCTTTTCTTGCTTTTATTATGCATTATGTTTTGCAAGTCATTAGGTTTGCGCATTTCTTGATAAACCTGCTTATAACATTGACGATTGCAGTCAAAATCAACTGTGTTACTATCTTTATTTCCTTCTACGTTTTGCATTTTATGTTGAATGAGATTTTCATTTCGACATTTATGATCAAAATGTGTTTTTACATTTGCTCCAAAAAGATGGTCTAGAGACAAATCCTTCTCCATTAATACATCTGGAGCATTCTTTTGATGTTTCATTTTGAACATGCCACTGATGTTTTCATTTTCATCTCTTTTGTTTTCCAAAACACTTACATTTACAGAAAAATTTGTATTATTTTTTGTGTGAAGTGCATGATCATGTCTAATTGGAGAGCTATTTGATGAATCGCAATTCATAAGCCTTGTTTCAGTGATTTTTAGAACTGGAGCATTTTCACAAATACTTTTTCTCCCAGAATCCAGATAAATTGTGCCATTTAATATTTGAATTTTAAGCAATGTATTCTTACCATCTGGCTTAGCAAAAATTGTATTGGAAGGAAATTCAGACAAAACCTGGCCAGTTTCACTTTCAATAATAAATTTCTCAGTTTTTTTCAACGGTTTTAAGTCAGCTTTATTTGTATCAGAGTTATTGCCTGTATTCAAAATGGAGCAATTATCTATTGATGCTTGATTATCATCTGATTCCTTACTATTTAAAATTTCAATCTTCTTTCTTTTAACATGTTGGTTTGAGTTAACTTCGTTATGATATTCTGAACTTCTCTTTCTAAACACATCAAATTTACTTTCATAGTCATCTCTGCCTGAAAGACTTTCATGAGTCATAAGTTTACTTTCAGAACAATCACTGGTCAACGTATCTAATATTTCCATTTGTTCCCCTGGAAAATTTTGCATAGCTTGGCCGCAGATCTCTTGAGGTACAGCACCTGTAGCTGCATTTTTGTCAGGCTGGGATTCAATTTCTTCTTTAAAATTTACTTCTGTATCCAATTCAGACAAAACCTGGCCAGTTTTACTTTCAATAATAAATTTCTCAGTTTTTCAACGGTTTTAAGTCAGCTTTATTTGTATCAGAGTTGTGCCTGTATTCAAAATGGAGCAATTATCTATTGATGCTTGATTATCATCTGATTCCTTACTATTTAAAATTTCAATCTTCTTTCTTTTAACATGTTGGTTTGAGTTAACTTCGTTATGATATTCTGAACTTCTCTTTCTAAACACATCAAATTTACTTTCATAGTCATCTCTGCCTGAAAGACTTTCATGAGTCATAAGTTTACTTTCAGAACAATCACTGGTCAACGTATCTAATATTTCCATTTGTTCCCCTGGAAAATTTTGCATAGCTTGGCCGCAGATCTCTTGAGGTACAGCACCTGTAGCTGCATTTTTGTCAGGCTGGGATTCAATTTCTTCTTTAAAATTTACTTCTGTATCCAATTCAGACAAAACCTGGCCAGTTTTACTTTCAATAATAAATTTCTCAGTTTTTCAACGGTTTTAAGTCAGCTTTATTTGTATCAGAGTTATTGCCTGTATTCAAAATGGAGCAATTATCTATTGATGCTTGATTATCATCTGATTCCTTACTATTTAAAATTTCAATCTTCTTTCTTTTAACATGTTGGTTTGAGTTAAGTTCGTTATGATATTCTGAACTCTTCTTTCTAAACACATCAAATTTACTTTCATAGTCATCTCTGCCTGAAAGACTTTCATGAGTCATAAGTTTACTTTCAGAACAATCACTGGTCAACGTATCTAATATTTCCATTTGTTCCCCTGGAAAATTTTGCATAGCTTGGCCGCAGATCTCTTGAGGTACAGCACCTGTAGCTGCATTTTTGTCAGGCTGGGATTCAATTTCTTCTTTAAAATTTACTTCTGTATCCAATTCAGACAAAACCTGGCCAGTTTTACTTTCAATAATAAATTTCTCAGTTTTTTTCAACGGTTTTAAGTCAGCTTTATTTGTATCAGAGTTATTGCCTGTATTCAAAATGGAGCAATTATCTATTGATGCTTGATTATCATCTGATTCCTTACTATTTAAAATTTCAATCTTCTTTCTTTTAACATGTTGGTTTGAGTTAACTTCGTTATGATATTCTGAACTTCTCTTTCTAAACACATCAAATTTACTTTCATAGTCATCTCTCTCTGCCTGAAAGACTTTCATGAGTCATAAGTTTACTTTCAGAACAATCACTGGTCAACGTATCTAATATTTCCATTTGTTCCCCTGGAAAATTTTGCATAGCTTGGCCGCAGATCTCTTGAGGTACAGCACCTGTAGCTGCATTTTTTGTCAGGCTGGGATTCAATTTCTTCTTTAAAATTTACTTCTGTATCCAATTCAGACAAAACCTGGCCAGTTTTACTTTCAATAATAAATTTCTCAGTTTTTTCAACGGTTTTAAGTCAGCTTTTATTTGTATCAGAGTTATTGCCTGTATTCAAAATGGAGCAATTATCTATTGATGCTTGATTATCATCTGATTCCTTACTATTTAAAATTTCAATCTTCTTTCTTTTAACATGTTGGTTTGAGTTAACTTCGTTATGATATTCTGAACTCTTCTTTCTAAACACATCAAATTTACTTTCATAGTCATCTCTGCCTGAAAGACTTTCATGAGTCATAAGTTTACTTTCAGAACAATCACTGGTCAACGTATCTAATATTTCCATTTGTTCCCCTGGAAAATTTTGCATAGCTTGGCGCAGATCTCTTGAGGTACAGCACCTGTAGCTGCATTTTTGTCAGGCTGGGATTCAATTTCTTCTTTAAAATTTACTTCTGTATCCAATTCAGACAAAACCTGGCCAGTTTTACTTTCAATAATAAATTTCTCAGTTTTTTTCAACGGTTTTAAGTCAGCTTTATTTGTATCAGAGTTATTGCCTGTATTCAAAATGGAGCAATTATCTATTGATGCTTGATTATCATCTGATTCCTTACTATTTAAAATTTCAATCTTCTTTCTTTTAACATGTTGGTTTGAGTTAACTTCGTTATGATATTCTGAACTTCTCTTTCTAAACACATCAAATTTACTTTCATAGTCATCTCTGCCTGAAAGACTTTCATGAGTCATAAGTTTACTTTCAGAACAATCACTGGTCAACGTATCTAATATTTCCATTTGTTCCCCTGGAAAATTTTGCATAGCTTGGCCGCAGATCTCTTGAGGTACAGCACCTGTAGCTGCATTTTTGTCAGGCTGGGATTCAATTTCTTCTTTAAAATTTACTTCTGTATCAATTCAGACAAAACCTGGCCAGTTTTACTTTCAATAATAAATTTCTCAGTTTTTCAACGGTTTTAAGTCAGCTTTATTTGTATCAGAGTTATTGCCTGTATTCAAAATGGAGCAATTATCTATTGATGCTTGATTATCATCTGATTCCTTACTATTTAAAATTTCAATCTTCTTTCTTTTAACATGTTGGTTTGAGTTAACTTCGTTATGATATTCTGAACTCTTCTTTCTAAACACATCAAATTTACTTTCATAGTCATCTCTGCCTGAAAGACTTTCATGAGTCATAAGTTTACTTTCAGAACAATCACTGGTCAACGTATCTAATATTTCCATTTGTTCCCCTGGAAAATTTTGCATAGCTTGGCCGCAGATCTCTTGAGGTACAGCACCTGTAGCTGCATTTTTGTCAGGCTGGGATTCAATTTCTTCTTTAAAATTTACTTCTGTATCCAATTCAGACAAAACCTGGCCAGTTTTACTTTCAATAATAAATTTCTCAGTTTTTCAACGGTTTTTAAGTCAGCTTTATTTGTATCAGAGTTATTGCCTGTATTCAAAATGGAGCAATTATCTATTGATGCTTGATTATCATCTGATTCCTTACTATTTAAAATTTCAATCTTCTTTCTTTTAACATGTTGGTTTGAGTTAACTTCGTTATGATATTCTGAACTCTTCTTTCTAAACACATCAAATTTACTTTCATAGTCATCTCTGCCTGAAAGACTTTCATGAGTCATAAGTTTACTTTCAGAACAATCACTGGTCAACGTATCTAATATTTCCATTTGTTCCCCTGGAAAATTTTGCATAGCTTGGCCGCAGATCTCTTGAGGGTACAGCACCTGTAGCTGCATTTTTGTCAGGCTGGGATTCAATTTCTTCTTTAAAATTTACTTCTGTATCCAATTCAGACAAAACCTGGCCAGTTTTACTTTCAATAATAAATTTCTCAGTTTTTCAACGGTTTTAAGTCAGCTTTATTTGTATCAGAGTTATTGCCTGTATTCAAAATGGAGCAATTATCTATTGATGCTTGATTATCATCTGATTCCTTACTATTTAAAATTTCAATCTTCTTTCTTTTAACATGTTGGTTTGAGTTAACTTCGTTATGATATTCTGAACTCTTCTTTCTAAACACATCAAATTTACTTTCATAGTCATCTCTGCCTGAAAGACTTTCATGAGTCATAAGTTTACTTTCAGAACAATCACTGGTCAACGTATCTAATATTTCCATTTGTTCCCCTGGAAAATTTTGCATAGCTTGGCCGCAGATCTCTTGAGGTACAGCACCTGTAGCTGCATTTTTGTCAGGCTGGGATTCAATTTCTTCTTTAAAATTTACTTCTGTATCCTCAAGCAATTCATTTTCTGCTCTTGCCTTGAGCTTATTGGCTGTCTCTCGCTGAAAAATAAAAATTGCTATAGTTTTAACACTTTGTTGTAAGCCTATAGCTTCCAACATTCGAACTATTCTATTAGTAGCAAAGCAAATTAAAATTACCAATTGATATACATAGATTCTTTACAAGAAACATATTTAACATTCATCAGTCATAAATAAATAATTTATATATTAGCTTTAACAAATTAGTTTACAAAACTATTTACATGTATTACAAAAGTATTACTCAAACAATGATAAATATACCAACTTCTGTAGTTTTATTTTCAATATAAAATCAAAATTCAAATTTAAAGACATAATTTTTTGTTATAAATAATTCAATAATTTTTTATTAAAAATAGATTTTGATTCATTAAGTTATTTCATTTGAGCTTAATGAGAACATAATAGTAATATGCAACACTATGCCAATATTGAGTCAAGTGTTCTCCTTATAAGTTTTGAATTATTCACAGCTTTCTAATGCAGAGATTGCAGGATTCTAAAATTTTACTATTCAATTGACAGTAATTTCCACTGGACATATTTATAAAAATAATTCTAGTTGGGAAATAAAAGTCATTAAAAAATGAAATTTATATTAATTTTTAACTGAAATTAGTATAATATAAAAGTATGAAATAAAAAAACATTTTATATTTTAACACTGCTGAGTAATTGCTAATTATTGCATTATTAATTTAAGTTAAATGATTTTTATTAAATTTTATTTTCATAATATTAAAAAATAAAAAGAAGAAAATGATAGTTTATAAATTACATGGCTCTAATACAGTAAAATGTTACCTTTAAAGATATTTTTTTCTATATTTTGATGATATCTTTTATTTACTTGATACAATGACTACATTTTATAGAGGGGAAAATAATAGTAATACTATTTAATTTACATTTGATTAATATTTTGTAATCATGTTTGGTATTTGATTAAATTATGTTATATTAGAATTGCCTTAATAAATTCATTGCACATAAATTATTATTAATGATTGTAAATAGGCACTCAATCATATATTTAAATGAATATTAATATTAAAATCTTACTGCTAGTGGTTCTCTAATGTCATGAAGTAAATCTTCTCTTCCAGCTCTGGAGTGTGCGTGTCTGGGAAACTCCATCCTAGAAATGACATATTTTGTCAATAAATACAAATGCACTCAGCTTTTAAAAGTATACTTTTGAAATCCATGAAATATAATTTCAAATAGAACTCAAAATCAATGATTTTTGGTCCCATTTTTATATGTTGCTTTGAAATTAAAGAATCTTATATATCTAAACATGATGCAAGTTTCTATATTTAGCAAATGATTACAATTATTTAATTAAAAATATTTAGATATAGATAAAAATTAATCTAATATAAAATGAATAAATAAACAAAATTTGAAAAACTATGAGCTGATTTGTGAGTCATTGAGTGACGAATCTTTATTCACGGTATATCTATTGATCCTTTGCATTTTCAGATCAAGTTAGAGAAAGGCATTACTTTATATACAGAGTACTTAAAAAAGTAACTGCATTTCAAAAAATTATTGAAAACATTTAAAAATAAACATTCTTTCTTTATGAAATGTGATTTGTGTAACAGTCTATATTTTTTTAAAGCTATTACAATAAATCCAATTTTTTTAATTCATTATTTTTCTCTAATTAGCTGTTTATAATTCTAAGAAAAATTCTAATTAGCTTTTTTAAAATTAAATAAAAACAATTTTTTTTTTCATGACACTAGATGATGTCAGTTATTAAAAATGTTTGGTAGCATCTAACATCATAAACATAACTGTCATTCTAAAGTAATAAAGTGGAAATTTGTACTGGTTGACTACACTTATTTTCAATTTACTTGAGAAATGCTATTATATTATTTAAGGTATGTGACTATGTACAGGGGTGGAAAATCAAAAAATGATTTTCGTAGCAGGGCAAATTGCATTTTTGCAGCAGCTTTCCGTGGTTTCAGCAGGGCAATTTACATTTTTTAGTATCTTTCTCTCTCTCTGTGGTTTCGTAGCAGTATGTTTTTACATTAACAGTTCTTCAGATTTCAAAGCATATACTAATCAATTTTATATTATTAAGCAATCATGGAAATAAAAGTGCAAGATTCGTACCGTAACTGAATTAAACTCAATCATTTTGCATGATATTCGAAATTCAAACGAAATGAATTTATTGATGTGTTTATAAGAAGAAGATTAGAATTAGAATCGAATGTTAAAAGTTATTTTTTATTTAATGCATAGATAATAAAATAACTTTTTATTTAAGTATATTAATAAACACATCCCTTATTGAATAGGACACATTACAGTAATGGATGTATTTATTAATATTTTTTTTGTATTTTTAATGGCTAACAATTTTTTTTTTTTTTTATTCTTGCAACTTCGAATATTTTGGAATTTTTAGCTATGAATATTTTTATGGAAATATTGTACCGATTTTTAATAGATTTCATATAAAAAACGATTATTAAAATTATTTAATAGAGAAAATATATTACATTTTTCTCTGAATTTTGTTTTGGCATGCTATTTTTACATTAAATATGCTATTTAATTAAAATACGGAATTATTTTAAATAAATAGTATTAAGAAATAAAAGATTCATTTAAAATCTAAAAGTATCAAATGATATACAAGTTTTGATTGAGAAAGAAAAAAATGGTTATATGTTTACAATAAGTTATTTCTATTTGTATAAATGTGCAAAATGGCGTTTTTTTTAGTTTCGAAATTAAATCTAAAATTATATGTCTCCAATTTAAAAAAAAATACAAAATAAAAAAAAAAAATATTCATTGCTAAGAATTCCAAAATATTCAAAGTTACAAGAAGGATAAATCCAAAAAATTGTTAGCCATTAAAAAATATTAATAAATGCATCCAATATGTCATGCATAAGAAAATGAACAATAACTGCATATAGATAAATGTCATAAACATTATTTAACAAATCTTATTTTTGGTAATTTTAATATTTCTGCATATAATATAGTTGTAGATTTTCTGTGGGAAAAAAAAAAAAAAAATGTGCTTAGGAAATTCAGTTCAAATAATAAATGTAAAATAAAGGGTAACTGTAATCCTTCAAATGACAGATTGCAGCTAATTTTTTTAATTATTATTAAAAATAAAATTATTTTAAGATTTTGATATTGTTTAATAAGACAATAAATAAAAAGGGACAAATAAAACATTAATTGTAGAGAAAAGTTTCACAAATTTTTAGAAATTAAAAAAATATTATTGGTGGTGAATAATTTACAAATGGAAAATATTAATAAAATTTGGAATTAATTTAAATTTAATACATTTATTTGAAACAGTTATTGTAGAGACATTTAGTAGTATATATCAGAAGCAAATGCTATTTGTTTCTGTAAAGAACAATAGATGGCGCCACATGTATTTCGCCTTGACAAAACTAATAAATCCTATCGCCAGCAAAAACCTCATAAAAAAACAGAACTCTTATAACATTGGTTAATTCTTAATCCCCTCTAATAACGATCTTAGATGATAAGCTCATTCATATTAGGCTATTTTTCTGGGTTACTAAATCAAAATAAAGGAAATATCTCATTTTTGGCGCAGAAATGCCAAATTTGCCGTTTTTGTAGTAGAATGTTTTCTTTCTAATGCAGCTGGCAAACATAGACAGCTTGGTCTTGGATGCCTTAAGGCAAATGCTGCACAGACGTACTCACTTTGCATTACCCAGGGGGCGCGTGTCACTTGAAGATAAGCCACGGACGCGGAGTAACAATGCCCCCGCAACGCTCTACGATCCTATTAGACCAGGTCCTACTTTTTAAAGTGGATTCCGAACCACTACAAACAACCATGGCACCGCCGGGCCTCGAAACCTGTGGTACCGAGTGCCAGAGCGCTAGCCACTCGGCCATTCAGGCCCTGTAGCAGAATGTAAAAAGGCATGCATTTTGGAGCAGCTTGGCGCAGATTTTCCACCCCTGCTATGTACAATAACATTTAAAAAAAATGATTTAATTGTACAATGCAAACCTATTTGATAAGACTACTATTCAAAACTATGAACAAACATAAAAAATTATTAGATTTTTTTAATTACATCTTCTTATATTGGTCAATGTATCACTTTCATTTCAAAACTATTTACCGTAGGATTAAAACAAAGATAGTTTTTGGAAAACAGGAACAAGGTTTTAATAGAAAAGAAAAGAAAATTACGAAATTTGGTCAAAAATCAATTTTTAAACATAAACACTTGAGTTTTGACTTCGTAAATTTTTAATATTGAAGTCCTTTATTCTGCTTTACAAAACTATATTTCTTTTATCCTACTTTTAATACTTTTTTGAAATTATAGCGATTTTAATATTAGCTTGTAACTCTTTCTTAAACAGGGTACGACCACTCCCGTGATACCGTTTTGATTCTATTGAAGAGACATTTCAAAAATTGCAGGAATCAATTTTAGCAACTACAAAACCAGGCATAACTCAAACACTAATCAATATTTTAACGTAAAATTTCACGGAAGTTGACGAATGCTTCTACAAATGAATTTAAAAATAAAATTAGTTAGTTTTATAAAAAAATTCAGAAAATTAAATTATTAAATCTACTAGATAATTTAATTTTTCTTTCTTTTTATTAATTTATAACGAAACGCATTTAATCAGACTCTATCTAAAGTTTTCTTTTTTGTAAAGTTCGCGGCCTAGTGGCTAGGCCTTTGGTATCACAGGCTTCAGGTTCGAATCCCGGCGGTGGCATGGATGTTTGTTAGCGGTTCGGAATCCACTTTAAACTGTAGGTCCCGGTCTGTTTAGCATTCGTGTTCTCAAGAACACCGTAGAGCGACAAACAAAATTATGTAAAGTTCTGTTGTAAACACTTAGGAAAAAAAAGAAGTTTATACTAACTATTCTTTTGTGTTTGTCGATATATTCAGATCATGCTGCAAAAGTAAATATCTTAAAATGCATTTTTAAAAAGAACGCCAAAACTGAATTATCGATTGGAATTTGATAAAATTTTTTTAGAAAGGAATTGGATAAAAGATTAATTATTTAGCATTTTAATAAGAAAATTTTCGATTAAAAAATAATTTACATACAAACATTGTGTGAAGGGATATAATAAAGACAGTTAAATTAGATTAAATTAGAATTTGACAGTAATATTTCAAATTATCATATAATTATTAATTAGCGTATTTTTAAAGGATTTATTATGGTTTGAAATTAATTCATAAGTAGTTCTTTTCTTTAAAGAATTCTTTTATTTTATAAGCAGTACTTTTTCTTTTAACTCATTATTTTAATAATGAATCGATATTTTTAAATTATTTTCTCATAAAAAATATTCTACGAATGTTTTATTCGATTGTTTAAAAATAAACTGTTCTTTTGAAATAACGATGCAGTTGTTTTAATTTTTATTCTTTCCAAATATTCTTACTCATCCTTATAATTTGTTCTTATGATGTTCGCATTTTTAATTTAAAATTTTATTCAGTTTATTTACTTTTGTTTCATTATTGTATATTTTAATTTATATAAGTATTAAGTTAAAGTATTTACTACTGTGCCCAAAAAGTAAGACTAATTATCTTTTTTTCAAAAACGCTTTTATTTATTCTTCCAAATTTATTTCATCGCCTTCAAAATAATCCCCTCCGGACACATGCTAACTTTTTTCCAATCCTCAATGCAGGCTAAAAGGTCATCGGCAGGGATGGCCTTCAATGCGCGCGGCGATTCACATTGAATCTCTTCAATCGACCCAAAACGGTGTTCCCGGAGTGGTTTTTGAGTTAGGGAATAACCAGAAGTCGCACGGTGTGAATACGGTGGTTGTGGAACAACATGGTTTCATTTTTGGCGAAAAGTTCACAAAGAATCAAGGTAGTGTGAGCTGTCGCATTCAGTGTTTTTCGGTACCAATCAGGATTTGACTCGTTTGAAGTCCAAAACATCTTTTAAAATGAAATTTTGAAATTCCAACATCAGCAGCAAGGTCTCCAATTGTAAATCGACGGTTTGCAAGCACCAAATTTTTAAATTTTTTGGACGTGAGATTCGTCGGTTGAGGTTGATGGTCGACCAGGCGGCTCTTCGTCTTAAACGCGTTCTCTGCCTTCTTTAAACTGTTTATGCCATCAATGCGACAATCAATGCATGCTAAAAAGTCATCGGCAGGGATGGCCTTCAAAGCGCGTGGTGACTCAAATTAAATCTAACATCAATCACATTGAATCTACTAATCAATCGACTCAAAACGGTGTCCCCGGAGTGGTCTTTTGCGTTTAGGAAATAGCCAGAAGTCGCACGGTGTGAATACTGTGGTTGTGGAACGATATGGGTTTCATTTTTGGCGAAAAAATCACGAAGAATCAATGCAGTGTGAGCTGGCGCATTCAGTGTTTTCGATGCCAATCGAGATTTGACGCGTTTAAAGCCTAAAATGGAATTGACCGATTCTTTTGAAATTCCAACATCAGCAGCAAGATCTCTAATCGTAAATTGATGATTTGCATTTTTGCATTTATTCCTTGACATATTAGGGATTGCCATTTCATTTTTCTTCCACTTACGCATGGAACTTTCACTAACATAAAACATCCTTCCTGCACTACGATTTCTATTTTCTTTTGCAAATTGAATCACTTTGATTTTGAAACCAGCACTATGTTTACTTCGTTTCGTAGGATCCATATTTGCTACTGAATATGCTACAGCAGGGATGGACAAACTACGGCCCGCGGGCCAACTCCATCCCGCCGGAAGGTTCTATCCGGCCCGCGGATAGAATTTTAATTTGCCGGTCCGAGGCAAATTAAAAGAAATATCTATCTATATATTATATATCCATCTCCTTTTCTACTTTGATTAAATATTTTTTTTTCTTCCTTTTTTTCAAAGGACCTGGTGATTTTTTTACTTTCTTTATTTTTGTTCTACAAAACATAAATCGACGGAAATGGCAAGCACAGACAGCTTTCAATCGGTAAAGTGTTAAAAGCGGAAGTTCTTTGTTAGTTATAGCTGTAGATTGGCGCCAACAAGTTAGAGTTTTACAAATCATTATCGAAAGTAAGTTTCCCAAATTTAATATCTCACGCCCAGAAAATCAGTGCCATCTTATATATGTAAACAAGTGTTTCCAACTATGAACCTTAGAAAGAATTATTTCAGAAGTAGACTGACAGATGAGCATTTACACTAGTTCCTTAGAATCAGTGCATCTCACTTCGAACCTCAATATAAGGAACTTTTAAAAATGAAATCGCAATTTTATTCGTCTCATTAACATGTTTAAATCGCAATACTTGTATATTGTTTTTAAAAATTTTAGAAAATTTATCTTGGCCCGCCAAACTTTTTTTTTTTTTTTTTTTCCGATTTTTGGCCCTCGTCCGAAAAAAAGTTTGCTTACCCCTGTGCTACAGAGAACATAAAAAGTCTCTGGCGCATTCTGATTTGCTCCAAGATTTTTTTCTTTCTAATGCAGCTGGCAAACACAGACAGCTTGGTCTTTGATGACTTAAGGCAAGTGCTGCACAGACGTACTCACTTTGCATTACCCAGGGGGCGCATGTAACTTGAAGATAAACCACGGACGCGGAGTAACAATGCCCCCGCAACGCTCTACGATCCTATTTGAACGGGACCTACTTTTAAAGTGGATTCCGAACCACTACAAACAACCACTCGGACTCGAACCCGAAACCTGTGGTACCGAGCGCCAGAGCGCTAGCCACTCGGCCATTCAGGCCCTAATTTGCTCCAAGATAAATCGTCCGCTTCGTAGGTCACATGAAAGGGGGAGGGGGGAATACGCCTATAGAAATGCGCGGGAAAATCCTGTACCCTTGGGCCAGATTTAGATGAAAAGAGGCCCTAGACTATTCCATTTATGAGGCCCTTTCACCTCCCTTTTTTAAGTTTGTCAATTACATGAGAGATAATAAAATACACCATTACTGTGATCTATATCAACATGTTAAATGAATCATGTTGTGATTGGTACTAATTATAAAAAATGTGGTACGTATAATAAATAAAAAAAAAAAAAGTCGCGAACACTTATTTGGACATTTATTCTCAGCACCCTATAGAGTACTTGTAACAATATCTAATCAAACATAACACACGACATTTCCAAAGAAACAAAATGCAATAATAATAATCTTTGACAACGACAATAAAATATGACAAAAAAATTATCTTAATTTAAATTAAGATATAATATAATTAATATATTATAATAAGATTATATAATCTTAATTAAAATTAATTTAATTATTAATTAATATAAAAAGTATCTTATTTTCTATGAAATTAAATTAAATATATTCAATACATTGAAGATTAAAGCAAATTCAATTCAGATAAATTTATTTCATAATTCCTCCTTATTTTCGATTAAGTGTTTACTGTTTTTAGAACAGTGCAATTCTAATTTTGCTAACTGGAATGGAATGTAGGCCCCTCTTGATCTTGAGGCCCTAGGCTGAAGCCTAGTTAGCCTATAGGAAAACCCGGCCCTGACTCCAGTACTTTTATGATAATAATTTCTTAAATGCTAAATATAAGAAATTATAATTTAAGGTAAAAGTTTTACCGATCGAAGCCCATTCACAAAAATGTCTGCTCATTCATTATTCTCCATTTTCTACTAGTTTTATTCCGCTCCCCCATCCCCCCTTATTGCAAATGCTTTAATTCAAAAAGGTATTTTTTTTTTTTTTTTTTTTTACACACAGATAAATTATGTTCATTTTTCTTTCGAAAAATTCATATCTTTTTTTTTTTTTCGAGCATTGCTGCATGTTATCTTATATTCAGTATTGCTTTGAGACAGGGCCGGATTTTCCTATAGGCTAACTAGGCTTCAGCTAGGGCCTCAAGATCAAGAGGGGCCTATATTCCAATTGTTAGCAAAATTATAATTACACTATTCTAAAAACAGTAAACACTAAAACAAGGAATCGAAAATAAGGAGACATTCTACACATATGACTAATAAACAAACTTGCTAAACAAACATACAAACTTAAAAATGGCAGGTGAAAGGGCCTCATAAATGAAATAGCCTAGGGCCTCTTTTCATCTAAATCCGGCCCTTCTGCGAGAACACAGAATCAAATCAGAGAATCTATTACAGTGATCTCTCCATTTCTAAAACGATCCATTTGAAAGAGATTTAATTCCAAATGTCAAAATGATTCGTTAATGTGATAACACGATTTCGGGGATTTTCTCCCGTGTAACTAATTTCGCAATTGTGTGAACTTATCAACAATTGTTGTAGTTATGTATAAATGCATGGAAAAAAGGCACCACATTTAACGCTTAATAATTATATTTAACAATACATTTCACAAATGCCTTAAAAATGATTAAAATCATAAGAAAATGGAGGCAAGAAATCGGTTAAATTTAGAAAACCACTTTAAACTTGCTTAGACATCCAAGCAATAGCCGAGTGGCTAGCGTTCTGGAGCTCGGCACCACAGGTTTCAGGTTCGAACCCTGGCGGTGCCATGGCTGTTTGTAGTGGTTCGAATCCACTTTAAACCATGGGTCCCGGTTTAACAGGGTCGTAGAGCATTGCGGGGTTATTATTACTTAGTATTCGTAGCTTATTTTCAAGCTACGCGCACCTCCTGGGTAGTGCTAAGTGAGTAGCGTCGGTGCAGCGCTTGCTTATGGCACAAAAGACAATTGTCTAAGTATTTGCCGGCTCCATTAGAGAAGAAACTTTTGTAAGAATTTCCAATATAAGGTAGATATGCTGACAATATTATAAGCATTGCATAATATCGCTAAGCAATACTTTTAATGATACACAGTTTCAATAAGTAAATAATAAATTAATTAAATTAAATTAATTCGTTAAGTAAAAAAATCTCCGGAAAATAACTGATGAATTTTGAAGAATTAATAATCACTAAGGAAAATGCTTGGGAAGTTTTAAAAAAATAATTCTGGCATCAAACTGGTGCAAAATGTGAATTTTAAATACTATTAAAAATAATAACTTACTATAATTTTCGTTAAAATAATATAATCTAATTAAATCTAAGACGAGCATTCATTTCGTTAAAATCTTGTCTGAAACTAAAATTTTGCTATTTTTTCTGTTGATGAAGGCGGAGTATTTCTTTTGCGTGTGAAGTCTACCAAAAATTGTTGATTTTAACAGTTTTCCATCAATGGTGCAGTCCAAAGATTGGCAATTATTGAAGGAAACACATAATTAATACAAAGAAACGCACTGCATAAAGAAAAATTTGTTAAAATGTCTTAAAAGATATATACTACTTACTCTGAGGCGGATGTATGTAGCGCTTCGTCTTTTGAAGACATGGTACACAAAATATTTATATACAACTGCAAGGAAAAAAAGCACAAAATTAAAAATGCAGAAAAGTCTTACAAATTATCATTATTTCCAGCCAATACACAGTCATAATTTTCGACAGTATAAAAATAAAGCTATCTAGTATTCAAAGCTAGTAAAGCTTCTAGTAAAGCAAGTACTTTAGACTGGTAAAAGGAACACAGATACATCGCTAGAATCACGTATGGAGAGTTGTTTCGAAAGTAATACATCACAGTACAATGCAACGTTTGAAGGAACAAAAATCAGTTCAAATGTCGAAGTATTATTTAAACGAATAATCACTTTCACTTATTACGAAATTTCGATTTTTTTTCATTCTGAAAGCGAAACTCAATTTCGCTTTCAGAATAAAAATTTAGATCAAAATTTTTAAAGAATCATACAAGAACTGTCAATATGATGTTGAGTTGTTTTTAGCTGCTGCTTTAATATCTGAACAAAATATATATAGATATTAAAAAACTTATTCATTCAAAACGAATAAAGTATTAAAAAGTGTGATTAAAAATCAAATTTTTTCTGTTTGATACTAAAAGTGAGTTTTTTTTTTTATGAAAATATGATAATTACTCAATTGTAAATTACGATATTTTTTAACAAATGGAATTTAAAGTGCTTTGATATTAATTAACACTAAATTGCTTTCAAAAAGAGAGGAATTTTGTTTATTTTAAAAATATTATTTGGAATTTTTTGTTTCACCCAGAGAACGAGGAATAAAATGGAATTTCTCAGTGTTATGTTTTTAAATTAGAATACAACAATACAGATTTCATTTGAAACTAGTGTGGCTTTGTGAAGTTACTTAAGCCAATTGCTCTTGTTATTCAACTTTCTGAAGATGATAAATATATTTGTTTTGTTTTTGATATTGACCTCAAATTAAGTACACAATCTAATTTTTTTTTTTTTTTTTTTTTTTACTTTTCTGAGTTCTTTTAAAAATTTAAATTTTTTTTCAAATCTTTGAGTTTTTATTGTAGATTATTACGGAGATCCTTGGCCGCGTAGCGGCTTCTAGCTCCTTCTTTGTAAAATGTTGAAACATAGCGGTGGTCTCATGCCTTTTGAGTTAATAAGCAAAATAGATAATTAAATGCCCTTTTTTTAAAAGAGAATTATTTATTTAATAAAATTATAAAATGAAAATATCAAAGATGTAAATGTTGATGGAATCAGTTGCATGTAATAACCCCGAATGAACAAAGGTCAAATTAGGAGAAAAGCGAACTTTTTTCATCTAGGCAGTTGTAAGGAATTAATTTAAAATATTTAGAACAGTGCGAGGTCTTTTGCTATGTTTGCAGGATATTTAATACAGGGTTATTAATGCTTCGCATATCATTATAGAATTGAGTAGAAATTTTGTGAACAAATTGTCTTAAACTTGGAATCGAGAGAGCTCGTCTAATATCGTCATTACGAAAGTACCAGGGTGAATTCGTTAACATTCTGAGAGTTTTGTTCTCAAGCCTTTGAATAATTTCAAAATTTGTACGTGCGACAGAACCCCAAACTGGGCTTGCATAAGCTAATACTGGACGAAGATATATTAGAATTTTGAGATGAAGAGGTAAAGCTGAATTTCTATTGATTAAAGGGTAGAGAATTCTAAATTGAGTATTGAATTTATTTCTAAGGTTGTAGATATGCGATATGTAGTTAAGTTTACTAACAAGGATAATTCCGAAGTACTTAGTTTCTTTAGACCAGGTGATATAATTATTGTATATTTTAATATTCGGAGGGTTATAGGATTTTTTTGCAAGTGAAAAGAACTGCATCAGTCTTGTCTACATTTAATTTTATCTTCCAGTTAATGAGCCATTTTTCTAAATCAATGATAGAATTTTGCACATTTTCCTGGATGGTGCAAGTTTTTCGGCATTGGGTTAAGATTGCAGTGTCATCAGCATAAAGACTAATTTTGATATTGTTCTTTTGTGGAATATCGTTGATAAAGATATTATAGAGGAAAGGAGCTAGAATAGAGCCCTGGGGCACACCAGCGTGAATATCACGAATTGAGGAATCAGTATTCCCTACTGCGACAACAAAGTGTCTGTCTGAAAGATAGTTACGAATTACTTGAATCAAATAAGGACAGAAATTGTAAGAAATGAGTTTGTAAATCAATCCATTAACCCAGACTCTATCAAAAGCTTTGGCCACATCAAGAAAAATTGCAGCAGTTTCATATTTCCAGGTAAATCCTTCAGCAACAGTTTCTGTGAGATTGTAGAGCTGATGAGTTGTAGAAAGTTTTTCGGTAAATCCAAATTGCTGTGGGATGAGAAGGTTCTTTTGATTTGACTCATTGTTAAGAAGGTTCAGGATGACATTTTCAATTAGTTTACTAATAGAAGAGAGTAAAGAAATTGGTCTGTAACTAATAGGAGAAGTAGGATCCTTTCCAGGTTTAAGAATTGGGAGAATTCTAGCTGTTTTCCAAGACTTAGGATAATAACCAGTATGAAGAATAGAATCAGTAATTTTACATATCTCAAGTATTATTTTGAAAGGAAGGTTTTTTAACATTTTATTAGTAATTTTATCTATGCCAGGAGTTTTGTTAATTTTCAGTGAGGAAATGCAATTAATAACGAAAGATGCTTTAGTGATAGGAATTTCAGAGATTTGACAAGTATTAATAAAATTAGTGATAGTGGACTCAACGAGATTTTCTATATCATGATTATTAATGTTGTTCTCAAGAAACTGTTCCTGAAGGCTGTCAGCTAAAAACTCAGCTTTTTGACTGTCAGTGGTGGCCAGTGAATTGTTAGAGCCTAGGGTTCGAATGTGAGAACGTTTACGTTTAAAAGTCCTGGGACAAGACCAGAAAGAACCATCTTCGCAGTTTACGGTTTGCAGATGTCTATCCCAAGTTTCATATTTATATAGAGCAATAGCTCTTCTCAGTAAAGTCTGCGAGTGATTATAATTAGTCTTTGTGGATCACGAAAGATTTGCCAGGTTTTACGGGCATGATTACGGTTAGTGATTAAGGTTTTAATATGTGGAGGAAGATAACCGCGATTGCTAGTATTAATTTGTTTCGAGGCAGCATTGTAAGCATCAGTAATTATTTTCGTCATATTTTCTGTAGCGTCATCAATTTCAGCAGCATTGTTAAGTTCGTGAGCCGAGTAATTAAAATTAATTGACTTTAATTTTAATTATTTAATGTTGTCCAACAAGGTCTAACATTGCTGTTAAGAGATAGTAGGATAAGAAAGGTTAAATTTAATAATTACAGGATTATGATCTGAGGAAAGCTCATTAAGAGAGGAAATGGTGTAGTTAAAATGAAAATTTTTCGTGACTGCAAGGTCAATAGTAGAGGCAGAATAATTACTAAATCTTGTAGGAGAGTTAGGAGCTAGAATATCAAAATCAGAGTTATGAGCATAAGCAGCTAATTGTCTACCAGTATTATTTCTATTATAACAACCCCACTGAGTGTGTCTAGCATTAAAATCACCAGCCAAAATGGTGCTACTACTATAGGAAAAAAAGAACATTTAGATCATGAATGAAATTAGAGGAAGCAACATTATTTGGAACATAAACAGATGCAATTGTCAAAGATGGAAAATTGAGAGATACAACAGTAGTTTTAATTGCATGGAGAATTGGAGACGGAACATGAGTATGTGGAATACTATTCTTTATTAAAATACTAGTGCCACCAGAGACAGGACTCTGTAGTCCGTCATTGCGATAGAAATGTAACCAGAAAAATTAGGAGAATGATCAGATTTTAAAAGCGTTTCCTGTAGTAGTACAATGTCTGGGTTATAGTTATTAAGAAAAACATCAAATTCAAAAGTTTATTTTTTAAACTACAAGCATTCCAGTAGCAAATGCAAAGCCCAGTAGCCGATTGAATCATTACGAAGTATTTGGAAAAGATTGAGACGCCAGGCCACTAACAAATGCCTGAGTTTATCTGCTTTAGTTTGAGCAGTACTTACTTTTGGATAAGGCCATCAAGACCCTCCAGATTAGTAAATATAGAGAGAAATTCTTGCATCAGATAGCTAGCTTTTTGAAAAATTTGGATATCATCAACACTTATTAATGGATTCAATCGGCTTTGAGGATTGAAGATTTGATTTTGAGGATTATAACCAGGGATATTAGCAGTTTGTGGATAAGAATTTTTGAGTGCTGCAGCAAAACTTAAATTAGCAGAAACCTGTCTGGTAGAATTAATTTTTGGACGAGTTGCTTGTCTATTGGAATTTATATTTATTTTTGGGAATTTTTTGCAGCCCCTCCATGCGGCAAGATGCCCTTTTTCCCCAGTTAATGCAGGTAGGTACTTCTTCAATCTTTTCTTTGATGTTACATTCTTTATGTGAATGTTCAAGGCCTCATTTTAAGCAACGTGCTTTAAAACCACAATTAATTGAGTTGTGATGAAAAAAAGTTGCATTTAAAGCACTGTAGTGCTATGGGTCTTTTATTGTATTTTTCAATAATAACCGTAAGTTAAAGAAGTCTATTGAGTTTAAATATCTCATTATTTTTGGTGAGTGTTATTTGAAAAATTGGCAAGGGTTGTTTAGTTTTGGTTTTAAATAGTTGCACAACTTTTTCCGCCACAAATCCTTTTTCAGTGAAAGCAGCTTTGATTTCCTCCTCAGGAGTATTTTTGGGTAATCCCTTGTTTACTACTTTCAGTGGTCTTTGATTTTTTGGGGTAATTACAAAATATTCAATATTATTGTTTCTTAAATAACTAGCTATTTCTCGATGTTGGTCTTCGCTTGAGTGGAACATTTTTAACATTTCACCCGCTAATTTGATAGGGATTTTGCCCTCAAAAGCTTCATCAAATTTTTTTAAAGTTAAAGTTATCTTTAAGTTTTATGTAGAACAAAACTGGTTTCTACTTAATATTTTTAGTTTCCTTCATTAGAACATGGCGAGTGCCACGTTCATCACTTCATATATGGATTATTCCTCAGGAGAGGATGTGAACTTCAAATTCCAACGAAACATTTCAGAGAGTTTATAAATCGCTGCCTGACACTGAGCTTAATCTTTTACTGTTATACTCGAGGTTCCAGAAGGAATAATTCTTAAAACTCATCTCAAGACTCTGAAAAACAACTTGGCCTCTAAAGTAACGATTCTTCAACATGTGGACAATACGCGCATTACTTGTCACGGAAACACCTAATATCGACTAATCCTTTCAAAACAGCTAAAGAAATTATAAGTCTTCCAGTAATTGAATCTATTTACCCCGAAAAATTACCACTCAGTTTCTGAACCATGATATTCCATTAGACATAGAATTAGCTACTGAACTCGAGGAAGAAAATAACATTTCAGTTTCTGAACTTCGACAATTTGTCGGTAACAAAACTCCGCATTATCCTCTCCAGTTTTAGCAGCTATTCTCGGCACTATAATGCCAGAGTATGCTAACTTGTGGCTAACAAGACAAAAGTCACTTTATTTTTTTGACAAACCCCAACAGTGCAAGATATTATTTAATAATTTAACCACAGCATTCAATTCACTCTGACAATCTTTTGAAAAACTCTCCTATACTTCAGCTACAACCGGGGTCGGATTTTCCTATACGCTAACTAGGCTTCAGCCTAGGGCCTCAAGATCAAGAAGGGGCCTACATTCAAATTGTTAGCAAAATTAGAATTACACTATTCTAAAAACAGTAAACACTGAATCGAAAATAAGGAGAAATTCTACACATATGACTAATAAACAAATATAAAAATGTATTGGTTAAGATCAACGCGTTCGGTTCATAGGGTCTGTTCATTTGTATATAAATAAGTGTTCTCGACTTTTTTTTTTTTTAATTTATTATCCATGCCACATTTTTTATAAAGATTAGTACCAATCACATGTTTCATTTAACATACTGATATATATCACAGTAATGATGTATTTTATTATGTCTTATGTAATTTACAAACTTAAAAATGGGAGTTGAAATGGCCTCATAAGTGTAATAGCCTAGGGCCTCTTTTCATCTAAATCTGGCCCTGGCTACAATACTAATTTGCAATATCACAGATAAAAAGAAATTCAAAACCAAAAATCAGGATCTGAATTCTTGCAAGAATTAAACAATTCAATTTCTAACCATACGGGACAAAGCTCTTTCTTTTCATCAAAAACATTTGAAATTCCCTACTATAAAAATATAACCACATATAATAAATATGAATTTGACATATTTGATTGTCATTGTAATTTAAATAAAATTTTTTTTTTTAAAAAATTCATATTTTCAAAATCTAGCTTATTAATTTATCACTTTAATTGCTATTAGAAAATAATATATTACCTTTAATATATAATGTATTATAAAATAATATATTTATCCATTTTTAAGTCTTTTTTTTCCCCTAGCCTTTGTGAATGTTGGCTGTATTTCTTCTAAAAACTTTAATTACAAAAATTAAAAATAATAAATCTTCTTTAAAAAAAAAAATAAAGATTTTTTAAAGTTATGCAGCTTATACTATAAATGCAATTTTTGTGCATTGTTCTTCACATTCTAATTCTTTTTGAAATTTCAGGGGAGCCTCTGGTTCTACGTGAAAGCAAAAACATTTATTTTAATTTGTGCATGCATAGTAATATTTTCGAAGTAGTTTTCATATTTAGTCAAAATAACAATGGTGTCCTTCTGTAACAGTCAACATGCGTCTAGATCACATATATGATTATTAAATAAGTCTAAATTAAAATGAAAATTTGTTTGATCTGTTTTGCGCTTTTCTTCTAATGAGATGAGCATGCAAGTACTTAAAATATTAGGCAGGAGATATCCGTAAAAAATAAAATATAATATATAATGAAGGAAAAATGCTATTAGTTAGGAGGAAGGGGGTCATCGATCCATCACTAATTATCACATATTTAAGTAGTTAATTTAATATATATTATGCATTAAAATATTCAGTTATTCAATTCCTTCTATTAGCTCACACTCTCCTTATATATCTTGTTCAAATTTTCAATTGTTAATGAAATACTTTTTATTCATCCACTCAAGTTCAAATATATATTTTTTGAACTTGTAGTAGATGACACTTGATGCTAATACAGTTTTTTCAAATATTAATTCAGTAATTATATTTAATTTTAGGTTTTTTTAGATTTAAGTTGCATGTATCTACCAATAAATGGCACCAGATAAACTTAAAAAAATGAATGAAAATTATTTATAAAGGACTTTCTGTAATATACTGAAAAAAAGTAGGAATTGACTTTTAACATTTTTTTATATTACTTGTTTTTTAATATAAATTATAAGAGCCACAGCTTTATTTCCAGAAATTTGAATTTTTTTTATATCAAATTTGTGAAAATCTTCACATATTAGGAAAAGTACTTAAAGTATACGAGTGATAAAGTTTTATCACTAACATACTTTAAAGATGATGTGATGTATTTATGTATATTGTTATTTATGAATTTTTAAACATAGAATTTTACTATTCGATTTTGGCTCCAGTTCTCATACTTATTGGATGAGCTTGCAGTTTGATTAGCCTTTAATATTTATAATTACAGTAACCTAAGTCAAAATAAAAAATTTTGTCCCAAAGGTTTATTAGCTAATTTATTGGGGAAGAGAAAGCTACTGGAGCTAAATTAGGAAATAAAATGAAAACAGGAGAAACAACTAGTCTTTATGTAAATGTGTTTTTTAATCCTTTTGTTTAAATTGATGTTTATTATATCTATTTAGAATTATATCTGAATGCTTTTCTTTCTTGCATCTCTAATATAAATAAGAGATCTGATGGTCGAATGGCAAGTCCTCTGTACCACAGTTTTCGGGTTTGAATCCTAACAATGCCATGGTTAGTAATTGGCTATGGTTCGGAATCTGCTTTAAATAGTAGGTCTCGGCTTAATTAACTCTTGTGTGCAAAAAATGACCATAGATCAACAAATCAAACCTCATATAAATAAATATATAATCTGTTGCTCTGGATTTTAGGACTATTTATTTTCTTGTATTTTATTTCACTGCTAAAAATATGTAAATCACTTATAGGATGAGTTTGCAGTTTGATTAACCATTAATATTTATAATTACAGTAATCTAAGTCAAAATAAAAAATTTCTATCCCAAAGGTTTATTAGCTAATTTTTTTTTTTTTTTTTTTTTTTGCTGAATTTAATAAAAACTTTTTTTTTTTTTTTTTTTTTTTGTTACTAATACATTAGTAACATTAATACAAAATAAATAAACTTAAACATATTTAAATGTCTTGCAAGGAAAACTCTAACTTGTGTATTAAGCACTTGATTCACAATTATATTATGCGAGGTTCTTAAAATTATTTATAGATTAATTCTCAGACTTATTTATTTTTTAATCTTGAGCCATATTTAAGACAATGATTAAATTTTCAATTTATTTTTTTATGATTAAAAGAAAAACTAAAAATGTATAATTTTTTATGGCTTATTTATAATACAGATGGAACAATTTGTGAATAATTGTAATAAATTGATAATTACAGTCTAAAAAATTGCTCTTTTATTGTAATTTAACATTCATGATGTAAATAATATTGGTATTCTATAAGTATACTGTGCCACAATGCAAAATGTATAGTAAACACTTCATATTATGCTTGTAAATTATTTATTTCAAGTAAAAACCATTGCTAATAATACAAGTTTGTAAGAAAATTGTCTTGAAGTTTTTGCAAATTCTCATGTTTGTACGACTCTCGTCATTGAGTGAACTAAAACTGTTTACTATAATATATAACAAGCAATTGCATAAACTAAAAAAAAGCTTGTAATGAATTGTGTTTCAAAATGTTACTTATACTAGTATTAAATTCAAATAATATAAACAATACCTATTTAACAGATGTTTGTTTGTTTCATTTTATTTAAAATTAAATTGCGTTAAAAGTTTAAAGAATACACTATAGCCTTTTCTGCATGGAGAATATTTTTTCATTGTGTGTGAGTATTGTTTTGTAAATTAAAATCCTTTTTGTGTATTAAGTATAGTTTTGTAAAGTTAAATTATTAAACTTTTTCCCAGGTTAAAAATGTGTTAATTGCTAAAAACTATTTTCTTTTTTTAAATAATGGCAGAACATTTGAAAATTTTACCACTGTATAATTAGCTTAATAAATGTCTAAAGTCTTTCCTATTTTTATTGATATATTGTCGTGTTATTTGATTTTTTCCTGCTTTGAAATGGATATGGTATTTCTTTCCTAAGATATTTAATAAAATATTGTTATAGAATTGATTAAATCTCCATGAAAACTAATTTTTGTACTTAACAGAAAAAATTATTTGATACTGATCAACCAATGGCAGGAGAATATCATCTACGACTTATTAACTTCGGAATAAGTGATGGGGATGCTCCAGGTAAGCATTTAAGTGTTAATAATCTTTACTAAAATAAAATAATATTATGTGCTCTAGAAAATGTTCTTCTTATATAGTAGTAATACAAATTAACGAACATCGTGTTTCAATTTGAACAGCAGCAAATATTCTTAAAACTTTTATCTAGTCGCATGATGTTAGTTTAAAAAAGGCTGTGAATGACTATAATTAAATTTTAAAACTGTATAATTAACTTTTAGGTGCTTATTTTTAGTCTTTTTTAATGTGATATTTTATCTAATTTTATGAGTATATTATTTTTTTGATTTGCATCATGTATCAGCTTCTAATCAAAAGCAAACAGACAATATATTTATTTCATTTTTTGCTTATGCTACCAAATTAATTAATAAATTATATGCGATTTTACTCAAATTACTTTTCAGTTTATTCTGAAAATTTTTGCCTAAAAATATATCACACTTATTGTGAATTGGCATTTAACACTTGATGCTTGTTAATCCTTTTTTCCCTCCCTCTTCAGATATATGAAACATCTCATTCTTCTTTGATCATTTTATGATTTTTAATTTATAATTATATATAGTGGAAGATATCAAATTTGTAATCAAATAAAATAGAACACATAGGTTAAGATAACTTTTACAATTTGTATATAAATGTTGCTGTTAAATGCAGTCTTCACTCCTCCCATAATAATCTGAAACAATTTTCTTCAAAGCTATTAGAGCATTAACAATATATATATTTTGTATTTTGTAGAAAATTCCATAATCTATGTAAGAAAAGGCCTTCATTCACCAATTGAAGCATGCATTTCAGGTAAAACATCCGTAATTCTCTTAGTAATGTTATAAAGTTTATTCTCCTGTACATTATTCAAAAATTAATTTCATTTTATTATCATATAAATAGACTGAATAATTTATAAGAATAAAAATTAGGGCAGCATTATAATTTTAAAGATATTTGTTACAAATGGCAAACATTCTTTATAATAAATCAAAATTAAGATTAACAATAACATTAACGAGTTCAAAAATTATTAAATTCTTCAAATTTTACAATGCATTTTAAACAAATATTAGTTGCAATTTGTATAGAAAACCGAGAACTCTAGCTAATAGAATATGTATTTTCTAGCTAAGCAGCATGAAGAAGTGATGGAGTGTGAAGAGGAGTCTTTGGAAATAAGCGAGTTTGGAGGCAAGATTAAAATTTGGATATTATATATTTTGGAATTCAAATATAATGATAATACCTGAATTGAAGTGAAATTTTATTACTATTTATTCTGTGATTCTTAGTGTACAATTTATTTTGAAATGCTTGAAGAGAAATTAACATTCAGAATCTCAGTTTTTTTATCCTTTATTTTGATTTCCTACCATGTTTAAAAAGAAAATAAATTAGAAATGAGAACTGCATCGTTCCCCCCTCCTTATTTATGTGATGGATGCTTTTTATGATTTGCAGAAAAATATGTTCATATTTAGCTTTGTGTGTAATGATGAACATGATTATGTAGTTGACACATAAAAGTTTGAAAATTTTAGTATTCACAAAAATCCAAAAAAACATTTACATTGTAGTTTCCCAACCTAAATGTACCAATTCAAATTCCATTCATCACCCCCCCCTTGAAACTCACATTAAAAGCGTGCTTGTAATTTAAAAAGAAAAATTTATTTAGTAGATGCAAGAGTTATAAAGATGAAATAATGTTTATTTATCAATTTAATTTACGTAAAATTCTCCCTTTAATCTGATTTAACGTTTAATTAGTAAGGTTGTGTAAAAAAGAAATATGTTTTTATTTTCTCTGTCTAGATTATGAGGCTCATCAAATACAAGATCTTATGGCAGAATTAATGCAGCATGTGAATGAAGCCGACGAGACTTGGACGAGAATGAGAAGAAACAATTTGTCTTCAATAAATTAAATGCTTTAACAATCTGGTTTTGAATATATACATTAAAAAAAAGATGACTGCTTGGCATTATGTTTCAAATCTTGAAATGGCTTATTTTGGAATAATTTTTTTTCAGATCTTTTGTATTGTCCATATATCAATTTTCATATATCAATCCATTCAATGGTTTCTGCTGTAAGATACTCTGAATAGACCAAGTTTAGATACATAAATTTGTACATGCAGATTGATTTTTAAGATTTCACTTAATATTTTATTCTTGGCATCAAGTGGTTTTTGTCAGTTATGGTTAAAGTTTTTAATATAAAACCTTAATAAAAATAGTTGCAATAAATCTTTTTATTTAAGTCCAATTGGTTAGGCTATTGAATATGGCAAAATTAACACACCAAGTGCTTTGGATATTTTGAAGTCGATAATTGCCAGTGTTGACGCATGCAAGGCAACTGTTACAAATGCTGTATGTTTACATAACTTTCTTATGATGCCATGTCATCTTTAAAGAAAAGATAATATCCTCCTGGCTTTAACAACACCCTTTTCTCCAGATGGAGACAGGATTCTGCATTGAAAGCAGCAGGTAGCAATATGTACACAAAAAGTGTACCCCAATTGAGGGAAAATTTCTGCAGTGTAGGGCAGCTAGAGTGACAGGACCATCGTGTGTTAGACACAGGCCATGGATAATGAATTTTTTTTTTATCAGTTTCATTTAAAGATTTACAATTCTCCTTTTTTTATGTTATCTTACTTTTTTTTTTTTGTTGAATTCATTAATTGTTTATTGCTTCTAAATATATATTATCTAATTTTGTTATTAGATATTAAATTTATATAGCAATCAAATAAAAATATCAATTTATAACAAATTTTTGATAAATTCCTTTAATCAGACCCCCTTCCCCGTATCCCATTTACATCGAGGCATCTATAAAACAGAAATGGATGTATTATTTTTTACAACAAAATTATATGGATTATAAATATTTGCTAGATAATTTATGTAATAAACTTAAAATTTCAAAACTTAGAGCATAAAATATTTTAAGATGAATTTAATAGGATTAATATTTTAATTAAATTGATAAGTAAAAGAAAATTTCAGTTTAACTTGTTAAAATAATTTAAATATTAAAAAAAAATTCTGGCAATGGAATAATATTTCTGTGGTTTAATTTTATCTGGATGGTTACTTCTGTGAACATATTGCAATATCTTTTAGTAAACATCTAAAGTTTTGCTTTAATGTTGGTTATTAATATTGATATTTGCATCCAGCTGAATAATTTTGAAACTTATTCATATTAAAAATATTTTTCCCTCGTTAAATAAGCAAAATATGCATAGACTTTTTCACTGGAATTTTAAATTTATAAAAATATTACATCTTAAAAAAAAAAAAAAAAAAAAAAAAAAACAATATTTATTCATATATGTTTCATTTAGAATTTAATATAAAAATTTATGATAAAATCTCTTTATTTTGTTTATAATATTAGTAATTGCTTCTATGGCCTTATATTTTGAATTAAATACCTTTTTTGTTTAGAGGTGTAGCTCCAAAAACAACATGGCACTATATAATGACTGGTTTCCTTGTTTTATTCCGACTTTCACTAGGAAGATTCAGTAGATCTTTCTCCTTCATATATCTGTCTCGTAAAGATTTGAAACTTTCTTTACATCTCTCATCTGAAACAATTGTAACACATTAGAATAGTTAACCACTATTAATAAGATATGATATATTAACGATTAAATTTTTGATAATACAACAGTTATGCCTGTGAAATATAAAATAAATCACATAAGATCACTAAACACACATATATAAGGGTAAATCAATAAAAATTCTCCATGCTTATTCCCTGTGCACACATATACATAAAAACTTAATTGATTAAAGTTAAAAAAATACTGATTTTCTTCAGTTGGGTATTAAATATGAAATCAGAAGAGAAGCTTAACTCAATTTAGTTATATGACCAACTTAAAATGATGAAAGACATTCCAATTAAATTTGTTATTGAGGTATAAACTATAATGCAGGTAAAATTTAATTTATAGCAATTGCCAAGGCAACACTTGAAGTAGCAGGATATGATTAATCAAAAGCAGAAATATCCTTTGCAGAATGATAATTATATTAAAAGCAAAATGTTGAATTTTAGTTAAGGTTTTTGTTCCTCAGTTACTGTGATATGAAGAACATATAAAACATGTCACAGCAATTGGGGACTAAATCCTTAACTTCTGCAGCAATGCCATCAAGTTAATTAAACCTAACTATAATTCTTCCACCCATACCAACAGTTAATACAAAAAAAAAGATATACAACAAAAAATTTTAAATTGCACCCAAATTGCTTCTGATCTATAACTTTATATCAACATGTACTATTTTAAATTTTAACTTGAAAATTAATTAATATCCGAGTGATTATTTTGAGTTTGTTGCTTAAAATATGTTAGTGCAAGACAAATATAAAACTCAATTTGAATCTTAAAATATATATATACACACACACACAATTCTAAAAACAGCAAAATTTTTGCTGTAATAAAAAAACATCCATTTTAAACAAGAAAAAATTTTTTTTTTGATGAGATTTGACAAACACAGCATATGAATGATTCATGTATACACTACTTACTTGCTGCTTGAAATAGAATTATTAATATACAAAAAATAAATATAAAATAATTTTAAAAGCTATATTGTTATATCTAACTATAAATTACAATAAAAAAAAAAAAAAATAAATAAATATAAAAGCAAATATGCACTTTGTTGAATTTAATTTTTTACTTATATTCTTATAACATTAAGTTATTAATTTATTTCAAACAGAAATATAAAATTATAATTAAGAAGTTTAATACATAAAAACGTTTTCACAAATAAATATCGCTACTTTTCTAAAATATTTTTATAATGATTGATAACTTTTCTTTTTAATTTTGTCTGGCAAGTTTTGACAGTAGAAAGAAACTGCAGTAAACAATTTCAAATAAAACAATAGATATTGTAAAATTCCCAGCAAAACTTGTGAAAATATTTTATTCGCACCATTTCAAATTAAGTCATTATAGAATTCAACCTATTTATTTTTGAATACATATACATTTTTTTTTTTTTACTGAAAAATGGACCAGATCTAAATTTTTTACACATTTCATATATTTTACTGAATTAAATAAAAATTAATTTAGTAACAAATAAAATAATCAGAAATTATTTGATTATTATAAATGCTTGTTTTCCAATATGTCTAAAAATGATAATTTAAATACCTACCGACATTTATACAAGGGTACCTACCTACATTTATACAAAGGGTAAGGTGAAAAGTTCTAGATAATTTAAATACCTACCTACCTACATTCATTCATACAAGGGTAAGGTGAAAGTTCTGGGCCTGACAATGAAAGACTGACTTTTACTAAAAAAAAAAAAATGATTTTTCTACATAATCTCCCTTTACTTCAACACACTTGGCCAATGTTTCTCCAACATCAGTATTCCTTCCTGGAAGTGAGAGTCTGGAAGGTTGTGAAAATATTCATCTATGGCCCTCTTAACTTCATTGGATGCAAAGTGCATACTACCAGACCTATGGTTTAAAGTGAATTACGAACCACTACAAATATTTATGGCACCACTGGGATTTGAACCTGAAACCTGTGGTACTGAGCACCAGTCACTTGTGCTTATTGAAGAGTTACAATCTGAGGAGAATAACATTATTTAAATTCTTTTTGAACTCTTCTGACTAGATAGAGAAGTTTAGAAAGAGTGTTTACATCTGCTTTGCTCAGTTTTAAGTTTTGAATAATTATAAAATACTCCAATTTATTCTCCTTGAAAAACTTACAAGAGACTAAAGAAAAATATTCATAACTAATCGAAAAATTAGCAAGAATCCGTTTTTGACAAAACCCATAAAGTGAACATTAACTTTTAAGAGCCCCCCGACTAATTTCTTACCATAATAGGAAATAATTTCCCCAAGACAGTCTTTATAAGATCCTCATTGGCTTCCATTACTAAATATCTGCAAATTTGTCATTGAATACAAAGTTGGAGTCTTAGCCAATTATGTTATTCTTGTAGCAAAATGTCATATCAACTTTAAATTTTTGATGTTGAGTATCTGTGTCAGGAGTCTAGTTAATAGAACATCTAAAGCAGGGACATCTTAGTCTATTAGCTTCATCGGACTCCAAATGAAGAAAAAAAAATTTTGTAGTCCACATTTGAAAGGGGTAAATGATCTCCGACCTCACATAACAAATATTATTAAATTAGCAATAGTTTAAAATTTTTAAAGAAGTTAGTAAAATTATATAATTTACAAAAAGAAGCAAAATGTTATAATACAATAATTTTCTTTTTCTTTCAGAAAGATTCTTTTAAATCATTAAGCAGGTTAAGATTTTCTAAATACTGAAAAAAAAAAAAAAAATCTTGGAAAAAACTGGAGTGTAGTTTAATATTTAAAATAAAAATAATTAATTTCATTATTTTTTATATAATCAGATCAAACCATAAAAATCTCAATATTTTCAAGAAGTATACAATTTCATGTAGGGCAGCATGCAGCCTGCAAGCTGTCTTGACTTACAATAAAATTTAATGATAGAGCAAACACCAAGAATATTTACCTTGTTTAAGAATTCCAGGTTTGGTAACAGAAGCACATATCTAATACTTCATACCCACATACAGCTAGGAATTTGGCCGGCACGACAATTTTGGCAACAAGGCAACACATTAAAAGTTTCTTTTATAATGTCAATAATATCAATAGATTGATATTTATAATCCAAACTGCACCAATGACTTTTGTTGCAAAAATTATCAAAATTGTCTACTTGCAATAAAAGAGTTGAGTTGAAATATGTTGATCGTCATGATGGTTCGCACAAATGGAATCAGTAGAAGTATCCATACTCATAGCATCATCAGAACAACTTTCAGTTATTATGTACACTGTAAAAAATTATGGTAAGGTTATATGATACAACTTACAAATTTTAACATTAAATTATCCATTTTAAAAGCTCTATAATAATTACATGTACTATTCACATACAATACAAGAGTTTTCAAATATATAATTTTTTTTTTTAAAGTTTAACATGAAATAACTAACAGATATTTAATATTCAAAAATTCAAATTTTACAGCACTGAAAAATTTTTAAAAAATTACTTATGTAAAGAAATGTTCTTCACCTAATTTTTTTACTGTTATGCTTTTATAAGTATCAAATTAGAAACAAGTAAAAAGAAATTAATTATTGAATAGAAGTATTTTTAAATACAATGAAAACTAACATTAAAATTTTGCTCTTAAAATTCTGAAAAATTCAATAGAATTTTGTAGACACTTACTAGAATTTTCTAAAATTGGCTAATTCCAACAATCATTGAAGTATAATACATGCCAAACTATGTAGTCCATTGATTGTCATACCTTTTCTTAATTTTTTTATTTCTAATCCTATATACATGTAAGAAAATAAACTGGTTGGATAATATTTTTAACTAATAAAGATATTAATATATGTATATATATATTATTAATTAAAAATTACTATTTAAATAAAAAAAATTATTTAATAGAATTCAGATAACTTTTTAGTTATAAAATCCCATTAGATTTAAATATTATATATCTATAATTTGTATTAATTTGAGGTATATCTAATGGGATTTTATAACTAAAAAGTTATCTGAATTCTATTAAATAATTTTTTTATTTAAATAGCAATTTTTAATTAATAATATATATATACATATTTTAATATCTTTATTAGTTAAAGATATTATCCAACCAGTTTATTTTCTTACATGTATATAGGATTAGAAATAAAAAAATTAAGAAAGGTATGACAATCAATGGACTACATAGTTTGGCATGTACTATACTTCAATGATTGTTGAATTTGCCAATTTTAGAAGATTCTAGTAAGTGTCTATAAAATTCTATTGAATTTTTCAGAATTTTAAGAGCAAAATTTTAATGTTAGTTTTCATTGTATTTAAAAATACTTCTAATCAATAATTAATTTCTTTACTTGTTTCTAATTTGATACTTATAAAAGCATAACAGTAAAAAAAAAAAATTAGGCGAAGAACATTTTTTTTTTTACATAAGTAATTTTTTAAGTTAAGACTCTTCAATTTCTTGAAAAAGCTTAAGTCTTTTTACACAGTTCATTAATTAATAAAGATAACAATATTTACAAAGTTGGAAACCAGCTCTGAATTACATGGAAAAATAATTAGTTTTTCATTGTATATGGGTCAAAACAAGTAACTTGTATACAGATCACTAAAAAAGGTCTGGTTAATGTTGAGTGGTCTAGTTCATAGAAAAAATAACTGCCATAGGGATTAGTGTTTGCAGAGCAAAATGGATATCGTAAGCACACACACATATGGAGACAGAAATGAGCAAGATAATTTTCAATGCTCTATAACAAAGTAACTACATAAAAAAAAAAAAATATAGTTTAATGGCAAAAACACAACCTAATTTTGTTCTAATAATCCCAAAATACTTTCCGACAATGTAACAATTATAATTAAAAATATTTGTATAACATGCACTCTACATCACAAACTATTCAATTATTGAATTGTCTACTGAATGGAAGCAAGTCCTTTTATCGAAATTTTTTGATTTTTCAAAACCATTATGCAACCTTTAATGTCAAATATATTAAATTTGTTTTTATCAGTAAATATAACACAGCAGAAAAACTTTAAAGCTTCCAACAAATAAAATTCAATTGAACTATTCTTTGAACAATTTGATATATAGCCAAGCATATGTTCTATTACATTCTTTCAATTATACTATAATTTTTATAATTGTTAACCTTAACTTAGTATTTTAATTTTTAAATGATGACTAGCTTAATTTCCTGAGACAACTTAGTTTACCTCATAAACTTGATTTATAATTTATTGCACGATGCTTTTATAATGCCTCTTGATGGAAAAAACAATATAAGCACTTAAACTGTTACAAAAAAAGTTTATAAAAAAAAAAAATTTTCAAAGTGAAAATTAATAATTAAATTGCCAATTTCTAACGATGTATGGTTGCTTGATCTTTAGTCAGTGATGTAATTTAATTATATAAATACCAGAGAAAATCAATTGAATATTCTAAGCAAACAATTTTATTTCATGTACAAGTAGTGTTAAAATTATATATAGTTCTACAGTACTAGAAAATTAATGTGAAGCCAACAAATTTGATACAAAATTAAATCATATACAAAAACACCCCAGAGACTTATTTACAATAACATTTTTTTTTATAATTTAGAATACATTGAAATTCTTTTAAAGCTGCTATCATTTGAAATTTTATTATTATTTCCACTTCTTTTCTTAGAATTTTTATTAGAACCATACATATGCAAAAAATTTTATCAGACTTTGCATATTCACAATTTAATTCATTCACAAAATGTGAATAAAACTTAAACCAAAAAGCTTTTAAAATTCACATAAAAATTACCAGATGCACTTTATAAAGTTATGTTTTGAGATTTAACTAACCATCTATTCACGTCTTGCACTCATTACACATTAAGATTATTTTGAAGTTCGAATTTTTATAAACTTATTTAAAACATTAATTAAGTCTTTTAAAAATGTAGCTAAGAGACAGGGGGTATGAAAATATACATGATTAAGAAATAGTTAATAAATGACACTTTAAAAAAATGTATATATCGTTATTGTACAAGTTATAAATTCTTCACATTCAATTTTAAAAAGGAAACAGAATTATTTATTGCTGATATTTAATATAAATATATATTCATATATTTAATTAAGTAAATGTTGGTAACTTGCATTTAAGGAAGCTTCTTCTTTACTAATCTTTTGCTTACTTTTTGATTTGCCAATCCTAAAAAAGGAATTAGGTAATCCTAAAAGGAATCCTAGGTATATGTAGTTTAAGTACTCAATATTACAAAATGTCTACGAAAATTAGTGATAAATCCCTATGCGTCTTGCTCATTGTTCGTAGAGAACGTACCCAGAAAGATGGCGAAGTAGTGTATGCGCATCTTCTTGAATCTCAATAAAACAGGAGCGGTATATTATCATTAAGTGGAGTAGGTTATTAAATGAAAGAAAGCTTCCTTATCATTTGAATAAATAAAGAAAGAACAAGAAGAGAAGATTACATACTTGCGTTTCAGAGAAAACACTTTCATCTTTTTTCCGGCAACTTTAAAGCAGGATCAGCGTTCAGGAAGATAGCCAGATGCATTTTCAACTTCGCATAGTAAATCAGATTTTCCAGAAAGCATACAGTATGTTTAAATATTATAATAATAATCGTAGTTTTGGCTTTGATAAAATATAAGAAAACAGAATATTTTTAGATGTAAAAAAAAAAAATTTTTTTTTTTTTTTTTTTTTTTTTTTTTTTTTTTTTAATAACTGAAATTTTTCGCTTTTATTAATAAAATTAATATAAAATTTTTCTATAGTCAAGAGTCTACGATGTTTAATTTTAATCTTATTGTTTAACTACATATTATTCTTATTATTTCTAAATTATTTCCTAACACTCACATTTCAACAGCTTTTCGATAGTCTTTATTGTGAGGGTGTCACTAATTTTTAAGCTAATTTTTAAATGTCATATACGAATTTTTAGAATGGTATCTTGAAATTATGTTTTCATTTTAAACCAGGAGTTCTTGTTACACGAACACCTTGTTAGCATAACTTTGATTCCATGGACCCTCATCTCAAAATAATATTATTAAATGTGTAAAATGAAATTAAAGTATTTCAGTTATATTGAAACCAATTAACAAAAAATATAATACAATAATAACACATGTACTTTTTTCCTAGACACTGTACATAATAATAAAACGACATCATAAAAGTACAGGATAACTCACATTATATTATTCATCATTGTTGAATAAAGATGTCGAGTGCCTGAACGCGAAGCGTTCATCTACTCAATGGTATGTGAAGGCAGTAGGAAAGAAAAGTCATGATAAATAGATAATAGTAATCGTATGATGAGAGAAAAAAAAAGAAGAAAGTAAGAAAAATGTAAATCATCGGTATGGAAACGTAACAAGAAATTTATGATCAGTAAATATGCGTTGAAGTAAAATATCTAAAAGCGATAAGTGAGCAGGAAATTATGGTGGTTTGAGGCTTCGATTCCATTTAGAAGTAGAGAAAGGATACTTGTATTTTACATTCAATTGCGTAAATATAGTTTGTGCCTTGATGAGAGGATTTTCGTGAGTAGCAATGGTATTGAAGAAATTTCTAGAAAGTTTAGTAATATAGTTGTCAATAGAGTCAATTTTTAAATCTTGATGAATTGTAGAGTTGCGGACAAACCAGGGTGCTCCAGTGATAATACGAAGAAGTTTGTTTTGAATAATTTGTACAGATTTCTAGATTGTGCAGCTAGACCCCAGATTGGGGCAGCATAGGTAAGGATAGGCCTGAGAACTTGTTTGTAGAGAAGAAGTTTGTTTGACAAAGTTAATTTAGAAAATTTATTAATGAGTGGTAGAGTGAGATAAAATTTTTTTTCCAACATTTTTCTTTGATTTTTTGAATATGAGCTCGAAACGTAAGTTTATTGTCTATAATTAAGCCGAGATATTTAATATTAGTCGCCCATTCAATTTGTTGATCAAAAAGGGAGAGATTAATATATGGTTGTCTGGCGTGTCCTTTTCGGAAAATGATAGCTTGAGATTTAGAGACATTAATTGCGATGCGACATTTAGTTAGCCAATCCTCTAGGATATTCAGAAAATTTTGAAGAGTATTGATGACATAAAGAATAGAAGCACCTTGGGCAAGAGCAGCAGAATCGTCAGCAAATAGGCAAGTGGAAATGTTAGTGCACTGAGGAAAGTCATAGGTAAAGATATTGTAGAGAATAGGACTTAGCACGCTTCCTTGAGGTGTACCAGCACAAATACGCCGATTTTGGAGAATTCATTATGAAGTCGAACTTGAAAGGTTCTATTTTTAAGATAATTTGTAATGATAAGTGTGATCCAAGTTGGAAATTGAAGTTTGATCATTTTGTAGATCAGTCCATTGTGCCACAGTCGATCGAAAGCTTTTTTGACATCTAGAAAGACACCTCCTGTAAAAAATTTATAGTTATATCCTTCAGTGATGATATTGGTGACACGTAGAAGTTGAGTGATGTTGACGGAATCCAAATTGTTCTGCTGGAATTATGGAATTTTTATCGCAACATTATATTATTAAAAACTTACAAATGCGAATATATATTTAATCTGGCGTGTAATTATGTGACAGAAACAGTCTATTATTTCTATTAGTGATCACAAGTACAATTAATGTTATAATTTATTGCTTACATTTATATGAAAAATGCTAGATTTAATAAGAGATCGATGAAAGTAAATATAATAATTTTTTTCTTATCAGAACTCGCGGACTTCATGAACTTTTAGTTAAAAACACATTTTCTAGAGGGATATAGAAATATAGATAATTTCAGTTTGTAAAAATTCAAATAATTCATTTAGTAAATATAGCAGTAATACAAATGAAAGTTTTATTAATTCTTCAAAAATGCCCTCACTTTTTCGACTTTACCACATACTTGAGGTTCAACTTAACTTCGACTTTCAAACAACTTACTTACAAACAATGGTTAGTCAAAATATAAGACTAATAATTCAAAGATCTTACATCAAAAGCAAATAAGATTAGCTCACTTTCTGAAATACAAAATAATTTGGAGGAATGTGAACGCCCTCTACTTCACTATCCATGGAAGCATTCGCTTTAAGCCTTTGTTGTTCAGGATCATTCTCCATATGGTCGAAATGTAACATTAATCTAAAATAAACATCCATATAGTAGAGTACTTTTTTTACCTTAATTCACCAGAATGAAAAGGGTTCATCTCAATTTTCTATTATTTTATTCAGGGCCGGATTTTCCTATAGGCTAACTAGGCTTCAGCCTAGGGCCTCAAGATCAAGAGGGACCTACATTCAAATTGTTAGCAAAATTAGAATTACACTATTCTAAAAACAGTAAACACTAAAGCACTGAATCGAAAATAAGGAGAAATTCTACACATATGACTAATAAACAAACATAAAAATGTACTGGTTAAGATCAACGCGTTCGGCTCATTGGGTTTGTTCGTTTGTATATACTAGATTGTACCAAAGTATAGTTCATACGTTCACTGATTGCTATGGAAAATATTGACGCGTCTTATGCTACTAAGCTTTGGTTTGTTATTGCACAAATAAAGTGTAGATTGGAACAGACCTATTGATATTATTATGAAATAAATTTATCTGAATTGAATTTACTTTAATGTCCAATGTATTGAATATATTTAATTTAATTTGATAGAAAATATGACAATTTTATTGCATATTTTATTTTCGTAGTCAAAGATTTTTATTATTTGAATATTGTTTCTTTATAATTGTTGTGTGTTATGTTTGATTAGTTATTGTTACAAGTACTATATATGGTGCTGAGAATAAATGTCCAAATAAGTGTTCTGACTTTTTTTATTTATTAACCGTGTCACATTTTTTATAAAGATTAGTACTAATCACAACATGTTTCATTTAACATATTGCTATATATCACAGTAATGATGTATTTTATTATCTCTCATGTAATTTACAAAATAAAAATGGGAGGTGAAAGGGCCTAGGGTCTCTTTTCATCTAAATCCGGCCCTGATTATATTCTTCTCTTAAATAACCACCTCGTATACAACTGAATGTATCATCTGCAGTTTTGCAGATATTTCTAGAATTCGTAACAAACTAAGAAAAAAGGGCCAAAATTTCTTTCTTTCGTGTAATTAAAATAAACCCTGCATTTATGCTGTTTATTTACAACTCGAAAACAGCCCCTAAGTGGAACTATGAAAAGCCATTTAAAATAGGAGCCGATCGATATTCTCACATATGTATTTACCGCTTGTTGGGGTAAAAAAAGTTTTAGTTAGAGGTTTAAAAGTTTACTGTCAACAAAAAAAAAAAAGCACTTTTTTATGTAAATATCGTTTATTTATATAGCTCAATGTTGCTTATTTGAAATCATTCTTGCTATAGGAATCATCTATTGTTATGGTAGTGGCTACTGATAAAATAAAGAATCTATACACATTTTGTTGCCTATTCAATTTTCTCACTTTTTTTCTAGTGTATAGGTAATTTTAAATTGGACTTCTGAAATTTTATGTGTTCTTGCTTCTTTTTTCTAATCATTTTATTTATAATACCTCTCGTTGATGGTTTTATTTACGGCATTGCAAGTGCTCACTGTGGAACTGCAGATAAGTTTGCACTATTATGAAAAAAAATAATGCGGATGTTCACTGAATTTGTATTTTCACATAACTATCTAGTTGCCAAGCAAGTACATATAGTTTAAACGCATTGAAATGAATTTGGTATTGCTACAAGAAATAAATAATACTACAATGATGATATACTGCAATAAGAATAATACTACAATGATCTCCCCCTTTTTTCCCACTGTAAGTTTGAGCAAACGCCTCTAAAGGAAGAAGCTGGAGGTTAACTTCTTCTTCCTCTTTTTCAAGCCTGATGGAAATTCATTTCCAACCTGCAAACTTATCGTGTTTTTCCCGACCATCTATATAAAAATTTTCAGTTTAGTTTAACTTATAACGTTTCGAAACAAGTACTCTTGGTTTGGAACTTTGCGTTATCCACCACAACACTCCAATCCTATAGTTTTAGAACTTATTAAAATGAAATTAACTTAATTTTGCAATACTTGCTATTGCGATATATATTTAAAAATTGTCTTATCGTTAGTGAACGTTTTAATAAAAAGTTATGATTTCAATTAAATTTTACAATTTCTTTAGTTTAAGGTTTAATCCAAATTTTTAGGAGAACAATGCTATTAAAAATTTTTACATCTCGAATTCCTTTGACAAGACTAGCTATTTTTTTTTTTTATTATTTTTTATATTTTTGTGTGATGTTGAAAAAGACGTCAATAATTAAACAAACTTATTTTAACTGAATAATTGAAGGCTTTAGTAGATGTGTCGTTTGTTTGTGCAGCTGGAACTGGGTGTGGTCAAATTGAATCACAAGCCCAAGAACACATTTATTTTGACGCGCACTAGCACCCCAATTACAAATAAAAATATTTAACACACAGCATGTACATTTAAAGCATATACATTCAATTAGATATTAGTGGAAGGATTCCACTTCTAGCTCTCGGGATGAGAGTTCGTAACTAACGGCAGCACCTGTTTTACTGTACGTCCTCTCGGGCGAGAGACTTGATGTCTACTGACGATTTCTTCTGTACGCCTCAAGGGGCGCTCTTGCAGTGCGTAAGAGGAAACATAGTTGCTTAAGTAGAAGTTAAGTAGAGTTGCACAGTTACAGGGCATATTTGACAAATAGAGAGTTAAAATAACAGCACGTATTTTATCCTCTATTTGTTAATAATGTATTCGTACGAATACATTACTATATACATTTATCCATATATTTTATATTCTTACGAATAATATTCTACATTAAAAAAAGAATATTTCACAAGAGTAAATAAATTACTCAATAGTTTCGCTGATAGAATATTTTTTACTGTAGTTGATTTTTTTAAAATTTGAATTTGATAGAAATGAAATGTTCTGTTAATTTTTGATATTTATATAATTTTTTTTAAAATACTATTCGTGATAAAATATGTTTAGTAAAAGGAATAAAAAAATCGAAGCGGAACAGTTTTTTACGTTTGTGTTTTATGCATAAGTACCTTGAACTTCTGAAGCTCTTAAGAAATACGCCAGAATTCTCATATAATTTGCCGTTACATAAATGCAAAAATGTGTATATATTAATTACATTGTATCAGATATTCCAAATATCAAAGAGAGACAGAGAAAGAGAAAGAAAGCGAAACTTTTGAGTGTTGTTTCATAAACGTTCATATGACGAATGACCTAAATATATGTTATGAATAAATTTTTCTTTCAGTTCATTGAAAATTTTTCTACTATTTATTCTTAATTTAATAATAAGGTTATGTTTCAATTAACGCATTGTAATATGATATGCATTTAAAATGAATCCATAGTCGATGAATGCATAATCAGTTATAAATATTTTCAGTTATAATATTTTTGTTTTAAGAAATATACAAATAATTTTAAAAACTTTGTAAATAATTTTTAAAATTTAATTCTAAATTGTTAAGAATAACCATTTATTTAAAGTTCATTTAGCTTTTAACTTTTTTTATACGTATAAAAAATTGTTTAATCTAAATAAAAACATAAAAACAGACGGTTCTTCTGAATTGTGATTTGATTAAAAACTAACTTAGCTAAAATATTTTTGAAAATAATGCCAACGATTCATGTGTGTAATAAGACCATTTGTTAGCATAAGATTAATAATTAATGCCAAGTAATCCCAAATTTTTATTTAATGAATGCTAATTTGGAAATTTGCTTTTATTCTACAATTGCTGTTTTGAATATTTCTACAACTTGAAATTTATCTGTGATTCTAGATAATAAAATTAAACAATTACAGATATTTCACAAAAATTGCATTGGACACTGGTGATCTTCTATGTATAATGTTTTTATGTAGTATTAGTATAATGTGAAGATGTAAAATTAGCTATGTGGCACACATTATTCAATATTTTAAGATAATTCAATTTTTAAAAAAGGCTTTTACTTGAAGCAGTGCAAGGGATTAAAATTTTGCAATAATTATTGAAACCTTAAAAATAAAATACAGTAACTAAACAAACAACTAGAAACTCTCCTCAAAAAATAATGAAAATTAAATAAAAAACAGCAAGGGAAAGATAGGAAAGGATCTCAAGAGGAAATAATCTCAAGGAAGGATATAAGAATGAATCTTAAGAACAGGAGGAAGAATTAATTAACCAATATAAAACTTTATTGATTAGAAATAATCTATTTTCTTCAAATGATTCTAGGGCATCCATCTTATTCACAAATGCAATTGCTTAGCCACTAATTGCTGCGACTTTGCATTGCAGCTCTATTTCATCATTCATTACTAAGCAGCACTAATGCATAGAGTCAGTACTATTTCAGGAAAATTTTCAACATTATTTAAATATTGAATAAAACGAAAGAAACATGTGAAAATAATGTTTATTCATCATGATAGAATACTAACAAAAAATTTAAATAATTAGAGGGTAAGTTTTTGCTGTTCAATCTTACTTCAGTTCCCTCATTTAAAAATGAAATCCATTCTTCTTGTTCCACTTTGGGCGAAGAGATTAATAATTTTTCCTTGATCTGTAGATATTGTTTGAGTCTATTGGGCTTACACATACGAAAAAAAGTCTCTTATTTACATAGATAAAAACAAGAGCGCTACGTATCGAATTTATTTCAAATCACTCTCTAAACATTCCTGCCGTTAATAAGAACATATGAGTTACTATGAGCTTTTCAGCAAAATCATTCGAGTAATTTTTGAATCTATAGGGCACACACTTAAGAAAATTGTCTTTTATTTATATAGGTTTATCTTCTACTATAAGTGTCTTTGAAAGATTCTAATAGTGCTTGAAAAAAAAATGTTATAGAGTTATTGACTTTAAACACATTTAATTTTTGCTAAATGTATTATTATCGTTCAAATATTTTAAATTTTCCATTGTTTTTTGATGTTTTGATTTGTATTTAATAATGCTTAAGGCAATAAGGCTGTTTTTTAAAATGAGCAAATTTTCATGAACTCTGTTTATGGTTCGTTTGTTAAAATTAAATCTTGTAGAGAATGGGCGTAAAGTTTTGAATCAAGTTTCAGGGATCTTGAGAAGAATGTTTGAAAATCTAAAATATTACAGAATATTCTTGCTTTCCGTATAATGTTTGATGCATTTTTAATTATTAAATTAAGTTGATGTATATTAAAAAGTATGAAATAGGCATTACTATAAACTGCTTTTAAGTTTGCTTAAACACCTGCTTTTTTTGCCTTTATGATATTTGAACTATCAAATGTCAGAGCTATCCGATTTGTCCATTTCCTTGAAAAATTATGCCTAGATGTTCCAGAATACGTTTTGATATGCCATTCACATTTCTCTCATTTCCTATAAGTGATAGTGAAATCAGATTTTCAAAATGTTCTTTTGGTCCCACATCTTTTTCATTTTTTTCTTCCTTTTGTTTCCAAAATCATCTTTTATCCACATTCTTCTCCGAACAGAAAACATGAAAAAAAAAAAAAAATGCATTTTTTTACATCATAATTGCAAAGCCAACTTTTCTGTTGAGATCCTTTAGAATCGAAGCTACGAATATACTTCTGGTTATTGTTCATTCCTGGTTGAGATATTTGAATATTAGATGATGAACAGCGTCGTTTCTTAATTGTAATTTTCTTAAGTAAAGAAATATGAACTAACATAACCTGTCGAAATTAACTTACATTTACAAACCTTATTTTTGGGGATACAAGGTAGCTATGGTTAATTCCATAAAATTTTCGTAAATTAGAAAAAAAGAAATCGTGAATTAAATAAAATATCTGGAAGCATGCTAATTATCTAATCCTTCATTATCATATTTAAGAATGTGGTACAGGCTTTCCCGATCAGCAAGTCAACTTTGAGATGTCCAGCGCAAAATAGATTCATTGGACCTTGAAACAGATTTCGAACAAAAATAATTTATTGCTTTTTATATTTAATGGATTACACAAATTGGTGCAATAAAAGAGAACAGAATGATAAATAATTAAATAAATTTAATAAGATTAACATTTGAATCCCACAAATAAATTAAATAAATAACGATAAAAAAAAAAATTGCTTCATATACTTATAAAAATCCGATTTGGTTTACGAATTAACAGAATAGGATCACAATATGATTTTTGTTTTATCTTCTTAGATATTTTACAACAAATTATTTGATAATATAATCACAATTTAATTTTGGATAATTCGGATTCGTTAAATAAAATGATTAAGGAAGTAAATTATTCTTGATTAATGATAGAATACAAATAATTTTTTATTATTTTATTTTATTTATTTATAATTTTATATTCAATTTTGAAAAAAATTTTCTGCATATGTGACGATAATCAATGAGATTAATACTGATTCGGATGTACTATATAATATTAGAGAGCCAGCAATTTATTCACTGTCAATAATTCAAAATTTGTTGAAAAATTATAACTTATTTCCTGATCTACATTTAAAAACTGATTTGACTCATACTACAACACTTTCAAATTTATTCACTGGTTTGAATATAATCTTAATTTGATTGAGGAAAAAATTCAATAGAGTGATGTTTCAGTACTTTTAATTTTTATATCCTCATCTATGATTTTTGTTTCTTTTCTACTAAAGTAAAACGTCTTTTAATTCAAATCTATGGATAGCGATGTAATATAATGCAATTTTGTACAATTCTTCATTTTAGGTCTTGAATGAGGAATTAAAATTTCAAAATTATCGCATTCAAGGTCGTATTAACAAGGTCGTATCGCAACTTATTAATTATCGCATACTACATTGCGATCAGTGTATATTGTCTTTATTGGCACAGATGTGAAAATGAAAAGTTTATTTTTGATTAATTGCTTTGTGGCTGAATTAACATTTGTTACAAAAATTATCTCAGCCATATCCACAGTTAGTGAAACAAAAATGTAATAAACATTCAATTGTTGCAGCAAACAATTTTAAAATGTAACAGTTTTAAATACCATAACCATGTAAGCTACACAATTTGTAAAAAGAATCATTTAGATTCCATAAGGGAAGGATAAATCTCAGTTAGATAAGAAAAATTTACTGAGTATTGAGTTTCAAGCCACATGTTCAATAATTTAGAGAGCAACCTGCCGCTTTCCTTATATCCCAATCTTACCACGCAGTTTACTAATGGTTTTCATTAGCTTTTTTTTCTCTTAAGCTTAATTTAACAATCAAATGATTAATTTAACGATAGTTATTGATCAAAATGATTGCAAACAAAAATGATGAACATTATAGCAATTTTCTTTGTCTTTATCTTCCTTTTAGCTAGATTTTTTTCAATAAATTTAGAACGATTGATGTTCTTCTGTGTTAGTAGTGGCTGTTGAGAAGTTTTCTTTTGAAGTTTTAAGATTTTCTTTGAAGGATTGTATAAAAGGGTATTTTGTATTGAATATATTGGCATTAAATGTATTTTCTTTGTTCTTTTTGATTTACGAACTTGTTTATTAAAGTATTTTCTTATTCCTTACCAAGCCGTAACTGATCATTTAAGATGAAATAGTCAATCGGTGAACATAAATCTCAAAGCCAAGTCACGTCAAGTTAATTGACACATTGCAGTAAACTTTTAATTTATAAATTTATTTGTCGAAGTTTGGTAAAAATAAGAATATTAAAAATTAAAAAGAATAATAAAAAATTATTGTAGTGTTATTCATCTCTAGGTTATTTCATTTAAAAATGTTTTGTATTATTATAGCTGTCGATTTTTTTTATTTCAATAATACAATCATCTATCTTGGGATTTATATGTATTTATATAATCAGTTTTTATCACATGTGAAATTTGCTCATTATGAATTCTGCCTTTTAATTATAAAACTATGCCTAATTTTTTATAATTTGTTAAAAATTAAATTAATTATTTCATAGCGGTATGAAAATTCAATTTTTAGTGTACTCTAATCTGTTATATATTTTTGCTTATTAGAATAAAAAATATTTCAAATACTAATTTTTCAACTTTCCGTTTAATTTGTTAATGTTTCTTCCATTTATTTAAAATGTTTAATTCTTTTGACAAACCTTAATTTATTTATTAATTTTTGAGAATATTGAATAGATCCTACCCATTTTATAATGCATTTTTTTTATTTTGCAATATGTGTTGTTACATCGTTGCCAATAGTCCAATTAAAAATGAAAATCTATATGCAAGACTTAAATAGCTGATTCTTTGAAGCGCTATCCTGTTTTTGGAGCAGCTTATTTTTGAAACTCAGAAGTTAAAGTTGTTGTGTTATGATCTGTTGCCACTCAAGTAAAAACAAAAGACAAATTCAAATAAAAAATATAATCTCAACTGTTTTCCTTATTTTTACATTAAGTTCAGGCAATGCTTTTCTTTCTATTAATCCTACTTTCTCACTTAATTTAAAAGTCTGGGACCAAACAAGAAGTTACTGAACAGATTTTGAGTTGAAGCTCGTTAGAAACTTGTTCCGCAATAATTTCTTAGCATCATCTCTTTTACAAAGAAATGTCTAATTAAGATGTGCTTAGAGCACTTTGTGACACTTACATAGATTCTGAGAAAATGTGAACTCACTTTAACTCTCTAGATCACCTATAATCTTCAAACTGTTGATAATCAAGAAGATACTTTTTGGAAACTTCCAAAAATTTTTAAAAGGAAAAAATCCAACATTTGTACTCTAAACTCTATCAACTGCTCTGTTACTACAGATTTTCAAAAGGCGTGCTTTTGTCAGATTGCCTTCGGGGTCAGTTCCATGAAAAAAATTAATGTTCCTCAAAACCCTAAAGCTGCTAATGATTCCATTCGTAACTTTAATTCTATCACCTATAATCCTAAAATTATTCCCACCAAAGTTTTTTATCATTAGACACACTAATCTTAAAATTAATAAAACCCCTGAAATTGATACTATTACAAATAAAATGTTAAATGTTTATCTCGTAAAGCTATATTTAAAATCCGCCAAATTACTGCTGTTATTATTAAACTTTTTGTTACTTTTCTGAATGTGGGAAAAAAAGCCGGAATCTTACCAACTCTCAAAAAAAGGTAAAGATCCTTTTCCTCATTCCAGTTACAAACCAATTTTCGCTACATTCTTCTTTAGGCAAAATAATTGAGAAAGTTATTATTACGCACTTTAAAGAGGAAACTAAAAGGAAATTTTTTTAATCGCAGCAATTTGGGTTTACAGAAAAACTTTCAACAACACATCAACTTCTCAATCTTACCGAATTTATCTCCGAAGATTTTCATGGAAATTAGATACAGCTGTTGTTTTTCTAGATATAGCCAAAGCTTTTGATAGAATTTGGATCAATGGACTAATTCATTAATTATTTACAACTATTCTCCTTTTCTAATTAAAATCATCTAAAATTATCTAACTCACAAGAACCTTTTTATGCAATTTTATTTTTTTGTAGCAGTAGATAAAACTGATTTTTCTATTCAAAATATTCAAGCTGGTGTTCCTTAGGGATCCATACATCCTTTTCTTTATAATCTATATATTAACGACATCCCCGCAAATACATAATGTAAAAATACGTCTTTTTGCGGACGACACTGCTCTCCTCACTCAAGGTCAAGAACATTTTATTATTAATAAAAATTTTCAAAACTATATTTCTGAGCTTGAAAATGGCTCCCTAAATGGAAAATAGAACTCAATGTAGAGAAAACCGAAGCAGTACTATTCACTTGAAAACGGAAATTTACCACCCCTTCAATTGCTATTTATAACAATCATATTTTTGGCTGTGCAGGTTAAATTCTCTGTGTAATATTGGATCGCAAATTCACTTATATTCCTCATATTCATTACCTCAGGGCAAAATTTAACTCTAGTATGTGCGTTCTCTATTCATTGTTCTGTAGAAATTCTACTATGTCTCTAGAAAATAAGATTCATTTATCTTGATTATTTATGGCCAATAATCGCATATGTGAGCCCTATTTAGAGTTCTATTGCTTCTTCGAATTTGAAATTATTTAATGGTTGAAAATTAAAATACTACAATAACTACCAATTCACTCTGGTATTTCAGAAATGTGGATATCAGACATAGCCTTTCCCTCTCTAGCTTTCAGCAATTTGTATATAAACTTGCACAAAATATTTATAATTTTATTCCAAACATAAAGAATTCTGTTTTAAATGATCATAGTAATTTCGAATATGATATCTATCTATATAAAAATCGTAAAAGACCTCGCACAGTTCTCAATAATCTTCATTAATTTAACTTTTTGTATTCTACTTCCTGAATTACTATGCAGTACCCTGACTGAGTCGTGATTCACTCTGTTCAAATGCATATTAGAAAACACCTACGCACTGCTCTCTCCATAGAGTCATAACTTTCTCGCTTGAAATGTTTATAACATTCTCTGTCTAGACAGATGCACTTCTTCAACCTTCTCCTTGCCCGGATCGTTTTTTCGTACTTTAACCTTGTACTACTTCAATAACTATCAGTGTTTCTCTTTTTTAATTTTATTAGCCACTTTCGTTTTTTGTTAAATGCTTCTGTTTTTTCTTATTTTAAATACCTACTTTTCCTTTCATTTTTGTGTTAATTTTTTTATTCATTGCTTTTTGTTTAATAATTTCTTTTCAATATTCCAAATGTATAGTTATATTAACGTAATTAATTAAAAAAAAATTATTACTATTATTGTTTTTTACTCTTAATTCAATAGGCTTAAAGTCAACGCAAACTCACCATCATTTGCTTTGTAGGAGATATAGTGGTTCTATGGTAACCATACAAATTGTTGTAAATAAATTATGATGGGTTGTAAATAAATAAATTATACGTATCCCAAATACCAATTCTCTTCACAGAAGAAGAAAGAAACATCATAGATGGCCGGACTAACGCAACGTATTAACCTCAGTGTAACTAATTTAGCATCGGATCATAATTATTTAAATATTTCATCAAAATATGCATATACAAAAAAAAAAAAAAAAAAAAAGATTAAGACATGGAATTATTGCTTCTGTTTAATCTTTAAAACATTTCATTAAAAAAAAAAAGGGGAAAAACAATAATTAGATTTCTACAAGTGTTAGTTTTGAATATTTATAAAATAATTGATAGACGCCACTACCAGATAACATATGAAATGGATGGGATTTTACAGAGTAGGTAGGTGCAAAAGGGTTGTCTTGAGCCTTTCTTCCAAAAAAAAAACAAACTGTTTAGATACGAGTCGCTAATCATCTAAATTAATCAGTCAGTTTTCTTTAATTTTGTTCTGGTTTTTAAAAGTTAACAGAACAATACATACAATCTTTTAAACTAAGGATGAATTAAAAATTGTACGGTTATTGCATCATTTGAAAGCTAAACATACAAAACGCCACATAAACGCTAGAACAACAGAGCATGAGGAAACTAGAGGCATGCGCTATTACTGGTGCAAAGTTCCATAAAAATACTTTTAAATATAAACATTGGATGACAATGCATTCTAAAAGTAATATTATCGAACTAGTAATACTATGGTGCCGACGAGGCGCTTTTTCCTGAAAAGAAAAAGTATAACAAAACCGTGAACATGTGAACAAGTAGTTCGTTGTATAGTGAGCATTAAATCTTCGCAGCTATCTCTTTCTCTACATCCTTCTGTAACTTCGAAATACTGTACCAAATCACTTTTATACTCACTCTTCTTTATATTCCTGTTCTGATGTTTATCTTAGAATTGATTGTGTACAGCCTCTCTTATCACAACCGTACTCCGGTCCTCATTCTGTGATCGCAGAAACAAAACTTTCTTCACCATAACTGTAAACGGCAAAAATTAGGCTGTGCAATAGATCGTCGTTGGCCACGTTCACTAACTTGCCATCGTCGGCTCTAAAGACTGTCTCATGGTCTGGCAGACATGTACATTTTCTTGTAATTTACCGACAATTTAATATATAAAATTTACATACACCAACTACGGCATGTTGTAACTTTTTTCTAATTCAGCTGGCAATACTAAGACAGTTATATGTTGTAACTTTAAAATGTTTTTAATATTTATTTTCATATAAATTTTTATGATTTTTCTTCATTTTCATATTTACTTTCTTCTGTATTTTACTCTGTACCCTACAACACATTGCAATTTTTTTTATGTAATTGCATTGATGTATATATTCCTATATTGTTGTATCGTTCGGTCTGCCTCACTGGGGATACTCTGTAGCGAGCATTTAATCTTTGGAGCAGCGTTCATGAGCTCTCTACTTATTATTTGAATATATTACAGAAGTTATGCTGGCGGCGAGTCACGCTGCGCTAGTGTTATGCAGTCCTTGTAAAAAGCCAATTGAATATTATAATCCTATTTTAATGAAATGAGCTCATGCACACTTTAGTGGTGATGTGTCTCGATCATAAAAATATCATAGTTGGAAAAAAAAAGGTAATACAAGAAATTACGATGAAGGTGCTTTTAAAATAAAGCACAGAAATTTAAAAATGGTTTCTTGATTATTTATTATAATTATAAGAAGTGCAGTTAATTGAGCCTTGGGAGCCCGTTTTTGTCAATATCTTCAACTAATCATTAGCCAACCAATTACCATTAACATTTTGACATGTAGGAAAAAACACACACCTAAAATATACTGGGAAAAAAATTCTGAAATAATTGAAATAAATAAAAGCATGCTTTCTTTTATGTAAAATAAATTAAAGAAAAGGATAGTCTTTTTTAATATATTATTTTTTGCAGTATATTTATTATAATTATAATTATTAATTATTATTTGCAATATATTTATTATTAAGTATTTAAATATTATTTATTAGAAGTATTTCTCTTAGTTATAAAGAGAAAAAGAAATAATCCAAATCAGGCCATCAATTCTTATAGAAGAATCTACAAAATACCTTAAAATCTCACAATTAAAATAAATTTTTTAAAATATCAATTAAAATATAAATTTTTGTGACCGTTGATGTTATATGTTATTACTGTTAATATGAATTCCATTATACTGGAGGGAATTTTGGCGCCATCTATTAACATAATTATTTATGAAATGTTATTGTATGAATCTCAATTTTCTCTTTTTCTTAAAATACAAACAATGTATACAATACAAACTTTTTCATTTTTGATATTTAAGGATATAAATTATAGTTTTAATTAGAGATTTTTTTAATATTGTGAAGATATTTAAAAAGTGTAAAACTTATGCAATGTAAAATAAATATCTTTAGAAATATGCAAACATTTAGTGTACTTCAGGATAATGTTAAAAGCATTTTCTAGAGTTCTTGTAAAGAAATAACAATTTAAAAAAAAATTTTGTGTTATTATAATTTCAATATTTATTACTTTTGGTATTGGCTTATAGTAAAAGTTCCCTCTGATACAGTGAATTTGTGGCGCCCTCTATCAGCATAATTACTTATGAAACGGGGTTTTATAAATATCGTTAAATTAATTTCTCTTTATTAATTGTAGTACAATCTTCTTTCATCTCATGTTTAAAGATAGGATTGAGACTTTTTATATAGTGAAGGTATTTAAAAGGGGTAAAATTTATCTAATATAAAATAAATATCATTATTAGAATGCGAATGTTTAATGTACATCAGAATAGCTTATGTCAAATGTATTCACTTAATGTCCTTAGTCTAAAGAACTATTAAAATTCGTCTTTAATATTTTTCATAATTTTCTTACCTATATTCCAAATCCTGAAAATAAAAGTTTATTTTATATGATATTAATCTTCCACTACTCATAAAATTTCGAAACTGCTTAAAAATAATTTCATTAAATTGACTTTCTCTTAACCTTCTGTATAATCAAATAAGACCCTTATTCACCCTTAATTATAGTTGATAAATTATCCAAAATATTTCTATTTAATTTCACAAATAATTTCTAGATTGATATAAATTTAAAAAGGTAATAAAAAACCAAACAGAAAAAAATGTGTTTTTAATCTCATATTTATTTCGAATATGAATATGGAGCAATTTTTTTTTATTCATAAAAACCTCATAATTCAATGTGCCGACAGTATTGCGGTTTAAACGTATGAATATGCCTACTTTGTAATAATTCAGGGAAAACTGCTCCGCATTTGTTTATCATATAGGAGAGAATACAGGGAAACTAACAAAAGGCAATCCAAATCAATGCGATTTTTTGTCACATTCTCTTACTGTGATTACTCTTCTTTCAAAACAGTGATTTCAATGCGCGTCACCATCGGAAATGCAATTCGAGATGTCGGTTCACCTACCATTCGGTGTTGATTGATCAATCAACACCGTATATATAGATATTTTAGTAATAATAATGCATCTAATGAAGAAAAAACAATGCTTCCAATAAATTTAGGAATAATTAAAAAATGGTGATTATTTATTCCAAACTAGTTGGAATTGCACACATTTTTCTAACATGATATAAAATGCAAAAATAAGTTTATAGACTCTTATTTCAGTGAATAAATCTTTAATTGTATTATATCCGTAAGCATCTGTATATAACTTTGCTTTTGAGAAACTTATTGGAATTGTTTGAAATTGTGTCTGGATCAAAAATTGAATATAGTATACCTGTCTGATTCTATGAATTGTTCATAATTTTCACAATTAACTCAAATTTTACGATGTAAATTTTTTAATAAAGGACTGAAGCTATATTTTATGAAAAAATTTATAATCCATGTGGTATTGATAATGAGCGATATTAAAACAAAAATGGTTGACCAGCTGGAAATCACTACAACATTAAATTACGCAAAAATAGTACGTTTTCCTTTACCGTCTCTCGTAAATGGAGATTCATCATAAAATATAAGTGGTTTATCTGTCATATGTAATGCCGCATGCAAGAAATGGTGCCGTTAGTTCGAAGACGACTACTTAGCTTTGACCGATGTGAAAGGAAAGGAAGGCTAACAACAGAAATGGTACAACTGGTGGAAGGCATGATTCTCAGCAATCACAAAATGATACATTGATAAGAGATTTCTCTACGACTTTCTCTATTCGATGGTTTGGTGGTTCAGTGGATTCTACAAGCAGTTGTTTTCGGGCACGAGAAGTCTACTTGTTATTTTGTGGAGATAAACAATATCATATACTATTTACAGAGTAGGAATAGATCTGAACTCCCCTTCAGTAACAATTCATCTGGCAGTCAGGTGGTTCATATAAGAGTCCAGGTGAAATCGAGTTTCACAACATGAACAACGCCACCTTGGGTCACGCTGAAGGGCTTCCAACCTGAGTTGGTGAGTTGTCAGGTAGTATTATATTGTATTGTTGTCAAGTAGTATATGTCAGGTAGAAGAGATATTGTTTGAAGAGTCCTTTAAAAGTTTAAAACATGTTTATTGTTATTAATAATCCATGTATATGAATCTATCATGATGGAATTAGAAATGATATTGATAAAATTTAAAAAAACATATCACCGGGTTTTCCATATATGTACAGGTATCACAAGTGATAAAGCGATAAGCTGTTGGAAAGTTTGGATTTATTGTTAACATAAGGAAATTTGATGGAGTGGCTATTAATTTTAAAGAATTTTTTAGGCAATGATTTTTTTTACTGATCACATTAAGAGTAGTTTTAATTAGATTTTTAAGTAGAAAAATTATTCACTTCTTTGTCTACAAATTGAATCAATTTGAATTGCTTTTCTTGCAAATTGAGGTAGTGGAACTCACAGATGAAGGCATAACTCACTAGTTAACTTTAGAAATCAGAACTTAATTTTAACAATTTAAAAAAATTAAAATTTAATTTTTTTAAATCGATTCCCCATTGTTCAAACGGTATGTATACGAAATGGTGTTGCGTTTGCCAAAGTACGTTCTTTATGTAGTTCTAAAAACTAAGGTTTAAATAGTTTCCATTAGTCAGTAATGGACCGTATTTCTGTACATTGCTTCTGTACACTATATACTTCTACATTGTTTGTGTACATTATATACTTCTGCACACTATACACATATTTCTGTACACTTCAGAGAGAGAGAGAGAGATTCATCGAAGGGATAGAAATAGCAAAACAGCATGGCAGGGGAGCAGAACTGCAAAGTTGAAACTAATGTTAACTGAAATTCCCGAAATAATTAGATTGAAATAGGCAATAATGATTGAGCTCAGAATAATTGGATCATAAATCAATCGAAGTTTGTCATGTAGTCAGACGTATCAAATATTTGCATTTATTCTATTGATAGCAAGGGGCAACAAGACACTGAATTATTTAAGCCTGAACGTATTTAAAGAGTGCTTTCTAAATGAGAGGAACTCATAAAGCTTTGGAGGTGGTTTATAGGTTCTAGAATTGGTTCTCTGTTGTAGATTGAGAAGTCAATAAATACCATAAATGTTAAGACATATTATATAATAATGTGATTTTTTTATCCATTATTTGAGTGATTTATATAAAAGGTAATAAAGTAAATATTTCTGGATGATAACTGTAGAACACATTATAGGAGATTTAAATCCAGAAAAAAAAATTTGAGATCATTTCAAGCATCCCACGTCATGTGAATGAAATGAGCCCAAAATAACTTCTATAATGTTCAAAAATTGAACTTATTAATTTTTATAACCTAGTAGAATTTCTTTCATGAAGAATTAAACTGAATTGAGTTTGAGGTGATGTAACTAATAATTGAAGGAAAAATAAGTGACGGTGTATAATTTTTTGTCCGGTGTCTATATGTATAATATCACGTCAATTTAAGAAAGTAACGTTCATGCAAACAGTATTAAAGTAAAATTTATTTTATATTACTCTGTTAGTGCGCATTAAGTTGTAAAATAAAAGAAAGTCTTTACCCTTAAAATATGCAAGATTAAAAAAAGTGAAAATGAAAATTTATAAAAATCCCAGTATCTAAAAGCCTTACTCTCTTTAGTGAAGATTGATTAGCAACACTAAGAAAACTACACTCCTTTTTTTTTTTTCAGAATTTTTGTATGCTGTTTTTATGGATATGCCTTTGTTTTAATGTTGCAGAACTAGAATAGTGATTCCTAATTTGTGTTTATTAATTAAATATAATATTTTGTGAAGACATTACACTTATTGGGGCCTGATAGTTGAGTGACTAGCACTCTGGCACTCTGTGCTACAGGTTTCAAGTTTTACGAGTCCCAGCGTTGCCATGGATGTTCGTAGTGGTTCGAATCCATTTTAAAACGTAGGTCCCGGTCTCATATGAGTGCTAAGAGTAAGGCTGGCCACCCTACCCTATAAAAGGAGCACTTCGCCTATTTCAAATTCTGCTACTAAGACGGCCTTAGCCTACCACAGGGCTGTTGCACCAATAAAGAAGATTACATTTATTAAGCACATATGCTTATGATATTTTCAGATCAGTAAGGATTTAAAACAGAATATTGTATACTTTTATATGGTTTTCTTATCAAGTACTTATGCTTGAGGAGGAGTTTTATTGATTATCTCACATAAACCTATATCACAGTTTATATGATTAAATTAAAATTGTAATTATCTGTTTCCCCAAACAACTGTAAAGGAATAATGAACCTTCAAAAATAACCTTGCAATACATTACAGAATTTAAAGACAAAATATTAAATATTAATTTAATATTTAAGGAAACACAGAAAGTTTTTAAAAAGTACTTAGAATAATATAATTGTCCACTTGCCACATACCATGTAAAAATGTACAGTTGATTTTACGGTTGTATGTATAATTAAAAAAATTTACGAAAAAAAGTCATCATTTGAAAAATGTGAGGAGTTTAAAATCTGTAGTATTCGTTGTAAGACAATCAACTGCAGACTACAGAAACTACTATCGATATACATTGTCCAGAAAACCTTCCTCCTTGAAATATTTTTGTGATATCAATGGAATAAAAAAGGGAATTCTTATAAGGAAATAGTTTGTTTGCTTACACAAAAATTAATTTCAATTTCATTCACATGAAAAAAGGAAAATTAATATATTTTTCCACAGCACAAATATGCTCAGCATTTATGTGTTAACTATCATAATTTACTGCCTATACTCCGTAGTTAATCACAGTCGTAATTTTCAGCAGTAAAATAAAAATGATGTGATATAATCCGCAGATGATTCGCGCCTGTTTACTTATTCGCCTTGATACCATGTATCCATAAAATTCCATTTTTGTGTTTGGTTGATATAAGATCTCCCGCGCACTGGCAACATTTTAAATTGATGATTATTTAATTCCGATACTAAAAAGTTTCTTTACTTCTCTTTGTAATGCTCTTATTAAATGACTAAATATTTGCCACACAGCTCAGTCTCATAAACTTCTCACCCCCAATATCTTTTAAATACTTATTGGAATATTCCTTCATCTTGAAATCCCATAAAGGTGGCCTTTTTTCATTCTCCCTAATAAAAAAAAAAAAAGTCCAAATAAATCTGCATGAGGTTTACTAAGCTTACAATAAAGAAAGAGCAGTAGGAAATTGATACAAAGTTCACCTATTGAAGGCAAGTAGCCAACTAAATAACCATTAGTGTGCGAAAATGAGTATGAATGGCATGCATGTTCTATTTCCACGGAAGCCATACTAAACACTTTCATCAACCTCGAAATAGAATCGGTTGCGTCTATTTTGTTTATACTAAAATATGCTTCATTTTTGTATCCAAGTCCGTTTATATGTTGCTTATTAAGCTTATAATAAGAAATGATACAAAGTTTACTCATTGAACTAAATAATCACCGGTGTGCACGAACAAGTCTGAAAATGTATGCTCTGTTTTCACGGATGCCATACTAAACAATTTCATTACCCTTAAAATGGAACTGGTTGCATATATTTAGTTGCCGCAACTAAAAATATATTTTATTTTCATATCCATATCCATGTGCATGATGTTTATTAAGCTTACAATAAGAAAAGAGTAAAAGGAAAATAATACAAAGTTCACTCATTGAAGGCATGTATTATACTAAATAATCACCGGTGTTGGCGAACAAGCCTGAAAATGTATGCTCTATTCTCACGGATGTCATATTAAACAATTTCATGACCCTCGAAATAGATCTGGTTGCATCTGTTTAGTTGCTGCAACTAAATACATGTTCCATTTTCATAACTAAAAAGTTTCTCGTCAAAAATCGTCCATGCGGAGGATGCCTAAAGTGGTACAGCTTTATCATTTTTAAGGGTGTTTTTGTTGCGATTAACATGAACAATTATCTTGTAATATATTTAAAATGAGGAACATTGAAAGGTGATAAATACGAATAAGAGCCACAGTAAAAACGAAAGAAAAATATTTACTAAGCATCTTTTCTTCAATGGCGAACAGGCCCATGGTGGCCCAAGGCCGTCTGCCTACTGGCAGATTCCGCAACATGAGATGTTGCTTTCTTTTAATGGGGTAGGGTTGTCAGTCTCAACGCTCTACCGTGGTTTAAAGTGGATACCGAATCACTACAATCACATAACCAATAAAAAAACCCTACCCCACCCTAAAAACCCTACCTCTGATGCGCGTAAGTATACTTTCGCCTATATACTTCCTCCTAGTATATACTTCGTCTTTTTTTCATAAAAGCACGCCCACATTTTCATCATCCGCAACTTCCAGATTTTAGTTTTGGACAAACTGTTTGTTTATTTCTCACATTTACATTCTGTCTATTTATAGATTTTAGAAGAAAAGGATTTTTAGGAGCCAACTTTTTCGAATTAATTTTCATCGAAACTTCTAAGAAAAAGTAATACGACAGATTGCTATAATAGCGGTCTATAATTGCCATTGATATTTTGAAAGCTTTAAATTACAATCAATCTAATACAGGTAATACAGTATTATATTTATTTAAGTTCATATTTCATCATTGTTAAAAATGAATGTCGTAAAATTGTACGAATTTTGAAAATGAAATGTTATCAGTTATGCAATAGTAGGAAAACTGAGATAACATTTAAAAATAAGAAATTGATTCAATAAGTTCAAATTTATTGTACACCAAGCAGAATCAAATTGAAACACTAAGCAATTATCTTATTTAATGGCTTAATATTCTGAACATATATCTGAAATAACGAGGAAATTAAGATATGTTGAATCCAGCTATGACTTCCAAATGCAAAAAAAAAAAAGAACTTACTTTGTGAAATTAATGTAATATTTTACAATGTGCAATCAACGTATTACATGTAGTAAATTACAGTATTATATTTATTAAAGTTCATACTTCATCACTGTTAAAAATCGTTACAAATGGATATTTTCAAATTGTACTAATTTTGAAAATGAAATGTTGACAGCTATGAAATAATAGGAAAACTGAGAAAACATTTAAAAATAACTAAATGATTCAATAAATTCAAATTTATTGCACATAAAAAAGAAGAATCAAATTGAAACACTAAGCAATTTTCTTATTTGAGAGCTTAATATTCTGAACATTTATTTGAAATATCATGAGGAACTCATAAGATAGGTTGAATCCGATTATGACTTCCAAATGCAAAAAAAAAAAGATTACTTTATGAAATTAATATAATATTTTACAATGTACAATAAATGTATTACAAGCAGTAAATTACAGTATTATATTTATTTAAGTCCATATTTCATCACTGTTAAAAATCGTTGAAAATAGATGTCGTAAAATTGTACTAATTTTAAAAATGAAATGTTGTCATCTATGCAATAGTAGGAAAACTGAAAAAATGTTAAATAAGAAACTTATTCAATAAATTCAAATTTATTGCACACAAAGCAGAATCAAATTGAAACACTAAGCAATTCTCTTATTTAATGGCTTAATATTCTGAATATATATCTGAAATATCGAGGAAATCAAGATATGTTGAATCCAACTATGTCTTCTAAATGCAAAAAAAAAAAAGATTACTTTATGAAATTAATATAATATTCTCAGTACAATCTTATAAACAGTTTTAATTTCAATTGCTGCTTCTATTTTCTTTTTGCGAAGAAACGGTAATTGACTGTGGTCTGCAGGTAGGTTTGACCTGAGGATTTCCAATTAAATTAACTTCTGTCCGACCGAAAAGCACAAAGCGTTATTCATGTAATTGAATTCCGGAACTGGCGGATTTACATAATTTAAAACGTATTATTCCAAAGCTATATTAGTTTTGGATTGCCATGTCTAACTCATCATCGTCTGCTGATAACGCAGTGCATTCGATGCACTTATTGGGTATGATCGGCTGGAGTTTGTGCATATATTATCACACGACTATTGCATTATTGTAGATTGGTTATCAAAGCAGAAGCCCAAACGTTTGTGAGTGATTTTATCTTCAGAGAACGCTTTCATTTCCTGTCCTCGTTAATGTTTGAGGTTAAAGCAATCCCAACAGCAGATTAATTTCTATTGGGTAGGTTAAGGTTAATTCAAGTGTTTGTTCGTGACTAAAAGCCAGTGGCTTTTCATAGAATATTGACAGAAGGTTTGTCAGTTTCCTTCAGGCATGCTTTAGTATGTATTACTTGAGCTGAATCGAATCAGAAAATTTCCATTGTCTCAAGTAATATGTAAGTTTCAAAATTAGTTTCGTAGAAGATTGAGAAAAGTAATTACTTAGTGAGGTTTCAGACTTAACCAATTTTTAATTTGAATCCTTTTAATGAACCTAAATAATTCTACTGCTGAAATAATATAAAAAAAATTAGGTGATATATAACAAGAATTCAAAAATAGAATAAATTTCAATGTTGGGATTCAAAATAAAAAAAAATAAGAGAGTATTGATATAAGTTATATGATATTTTTTAGAGTATTGATATAAAGTTTGTCTGCTTTCCTTATCGATATAAAGTTTGTCTGATTTCCTTATTGATATAAAACTTGTCTGCTTTTCTTATTGATATATAATTTGTCTGATTTCCTTCAGGTATGCATATCTGTGTAACTGTAGATAAATTGTGTTAGAAAATTTCCATTTCCTTAGTAAGGGAATATCTTTAATCAAAGTTTTAAAGATATTAACAAAAAATAACCCTTAATTGTGTTGTTTTAATGCAATTCATTAATTACCCAACATAAAGTATTATTTTAAATATCTCTTCCATGATTAATTATTACTATTCTAATTATTTTGGATGGTTCCCATAAGTAGAAGATTGAGTTAAAAGTATCATTTTTAATTTAATATCTGATATTTAATGAACTATTCTTTAAATACTTTTTCATTTTTTATTAAAACATAAAGTGGATTCGTGTAGTTTATTTAAGGAATAATAAAAAAGCAAAATTAAAAGCGACCTGATGGCCAATTGGCTAGCTCTCTGACCTTTAGCACCACAGGCTTCAGGTTCTAATGCTGGCGGTGGCATGGTTGTTTGTTAGTGGTTCGGAATCCACGTTAAACAGTAGATTCCTATCTAATTAGCCTTATGTGTGTACAAAATGACCGTAGAGTGACAAACCAAAACTTATTAGGGGTTCGGAATCCCGTTAAACAGTAAGTCCCGGTCTAATTAGCCTAAAGTGTGCAAAAGCTGAGCGTAGTGTGACAAAGCAAACGAAATTAATAAATAACCATTTAATGGTTAATAATAAAAAATATTTGAATTGAGTAATATATGACTTATTATTTACCCTATTATGAATGAAATCCCTATTTATTAAAGCTATTTACTTTTAAAACACATAACATCTAAAAACTTATTATACCAGTCTAACGTTTATTTAAATGCCTGAATTAGGATTTTTGAGTTTACAATAGATTTATTTTTATTTCCTGAATTTAACACTAATCACTTGTGGTTTTGTGATGAAATCAGCTTCACTTGGGCTGCTCTTGCATTATTTATAAATGAGAAAGAGGCCAACTCACGTTGTCTTCGATACCTTTCGGAAAAGTTTGGAAGTCACGTAAAGTCTCTCTGCACAGGAGCTAAGATACTTTGGTAGTAAAGTACTGTTTGTTAGCCAAATTCTGTCACGATCCCGATTACGACCCGAAGCGTTATTGCACGTTCTTCCAATTTAAACGAGTCGCCGGGAGAATTTTTCTGCAGTCATTACTCACGGGACGAAACAAATTGATTTTTCCGATACCAACACAAAGTGAGTCTCTTTTAAATGCTACTTGCACGGTGATTTTCAAATGTATTATTAGAAATTAAGTATATTCTGCTTAAAATTATGAAGCGATCTTTACCGGTTTAAACTGATTTTCAAGTGAGAAGTTCTCTACAGTGTATTTGTAAATATATGTAAATCAGATGGTTTGTCGCTCTTTAAGTTAATTAGACCGGGACCGACGGTTTAACGTGGATTACGAGCCACTAACAACTAACCATGCCACCGCCAAGATTCGAACCTGAAAAGCTTGTGGTACCAAAGGGCAGAGAGCTAGTCAATTGGATGAGTCGGATGAGTAAACTTTATAAAGCAACGAGCTATAACGCATTATTTCTGGTATAATATAATATTGGGGCCTGATGGGCGGGTTCTGGGGCCTGAGGTTTCGGGTTTCGGCGTTGTCATTGATGTTAATAATGGTCCGGATTCCCCTTTAATCGTAGGTCCCGGTCTAATATGACTGTAGAGCGTTGGGAGTAGAGTTGACAATCTTTTCCCGTAAAATGGAAAACATCCCCTGTCTCGAAATCTGCTAATAGACAGACAGCCCTGGCCCACTAGGGGGCTGTTGCGCTAATGAAGATTGGTTTGTCGCTCTACGGTCATTTTTTTGCTCATTGTAGGCACATTTCTTGCCATTATCATAATTAAAAGATTTGAACAATCACACGCATTAACCTTTAATATCAATTAAAGATAGAATAAAAGATTTGCACAATTGTGTAAAACAACTATTCATATAAAAGAGCAAAAAGAAGTTTAAACAATCCAATTTCTTATATAAAAATATATATCCATAGGAATGGTTTTTAGTTTAATTCTCATGTGTAAAAAGAAATAAACGAGTTCTTTCTGATTAATGAGTTAAGTTAGTAGCAATAAAAAGCATATGAATAAATGGATAGGCATACAAAAAGTGTGTTTCAAAGGGATTGGAATATATTAATTCGATATTCATCTCAGTTTGTTTATTCGAACTTTGCTTGCAATCTAAATTTGTCCAAATTATTTAACCCAAAAAAAAACAAGAAAATATCCTTTAAATTCTTTTTCTAAAATCTTATTTTTAATAAAAATACGAAATTAAAAGTGTTTTGACTAACAACAAATAATATAAAAACAAATTTTTAAAGTCAATTCCTTCTTTTTTTTTTCACTATATTGCAGAAAGTCCTTTGTAAATAATTTTCATTCATTTTTTTTTAAGTTTATCTGGCGCCATCTATTGGTAGATACATACAACTTAAATCTAAAAAAAAACTAAAATTAATTAATTAAATTTAATTACTGAATTAATATTTGAAAAAACTGCATTAACATCAAGTGTCATCCACTACAAATAAAAAAAAATACATTTGAACTTGAGTGGATGAATAAGAAGTATTTTATTAACGATTGAAAATTTGAACAAGATATATATAAGGAGAATGTGAGCTAATAGACGGAATTGAAAAAAAATGTATTAAATGGAACTGTTTTTATTCTTTTAGTTGTTGGCCATTTCTAAGCAAAACACTGACAAAATATTATTTAAAAATGTAACCTTCATCACTATTTACTTTTTTTATTAAATTAAAAAACAAACATTTGTTGACAACCTTTATCCTCAAGAATCCACAGTGCACTGCAAGCAATTTCAAAAGTTACCTTCAATATGGGGCGTAGTCTTCCCAAATCATTTTATGCAAATACCATCTTAGCTTTTATTGTGTTAGTTAGTAGCAATGAAATTTAAATTTTAAAAAGTTAGTTAGTTAATAGCAAGGAAATTTTAATTTGAAATTATTTGTTTGATATTTTTCCTATGATTGATTCCGTTGATATTTTTCCACTATTTTTAACTTAAAATATAAGTTGAAAATGTGTCAATCATTAACAAAACAAAAGAAACAAAACAAAACAAAAAAAAAAAAAAAAACAACAAAAAAAAAAAAAAAAAAAAACGTAAAAGAGGAGCAATTTATGTATGAGCATTTCCTTTTAAATGAAAATTTTCCATGAGTGCCATTAATTCGCTTCTATTTTATTTACAAAAAAAAAAAGGAAATGTTGTACCATTTGGAATACAATTAAGTATTCTTAGTTAAATTGAATTCCTTTTTCATGATGCCTGTTGATTTTTCAATAAATACAATACGTAAGGATTGTTGCATTTCTCAAGACATCAAATGCCTCGAGAGAATTTCCATCTGAACTCATTTAATATGCTACTGGTATATAATGCAACTGGTATATATAACAGTAGACACATCGATACGAATGTTCAGAAAATCGTAATATAGTTAACATCGCCTAAAGACTGAATAATTCAGTCAGAATAGATTGTACTAGTTTGCACTCTGTAAATTTTCCATAAACTTATTCCATCAACTTTATTCGGATATGCTAGACATGCATTTTCAAGAAAGATCATAAAAATCTCAACAGAATGATAACCAGTTTTATTTAAGATAATTTTGCAGTGAAATCATAGAAAAAAAGATTACATCATATTAAAATCTATACGAACAATTAATTAACGTCTAATTTTATCATTAGTAATGTCTTCCAACATTCAACTAATTTTTTTTGCCTCACTTCGGCCCATTGACGAGGTAGCAGAAGGTTCAAATCCACTGGGGGACATACGCTGCAGTCGCTTTTTTTTTAGATACGAGGAGACTCGATGATGACTTAGGACGCATATTTACGTGTCTCTCATTGATAGTCAGGTTGGCTGGTGGAGGTTTTAAAGTTTTTCTCTTATACGACACGCAAATATCTAGCAGTTACTCCTAAAGTCCCCATGAAGGCAATATCTTCCCTTCATAATCCATCGGTGGGTTATACATAAGCAACATTCGAGATTTACTGATGTTCAGCATGGGATCATTTCACACTGGGGTATCTAAAGTAAAATGATATTTTTATTCCTGTAATCTCGAAGGAAAGCAAGTTACTGAATCTTATTTAAGAATTATCCCAATAGGATTTACAAGAATCTCAATAGGAATTATCTACTTGTCTACTTGGAATTATTTCGTACGCGAATATACCTATACGTGATCCTATAAGCAAATTATTAAATTTTAGCAGCCAATGAATGAATAGCTGGAAATTCAGAGTATCGCAGTTGAGCACTCTGAATGAATGTAAAAAGAAGAGATATTTCAATTCTATTGCATAATTTCCATTTAAATTGGATTCTTTCTACTCTCTTTTACTATATTAATGTTTCACATACAGTTCGAACTTAGTTTGAGTATATGTCACCACATGAGATTGTAGTTATACTAGAGGAAGCATGGTAGTCAAATCGAATAATCATTCGATGTCTGGGTATGAGCGGTGCAATCTTTTGACTATGTTGGCAGGAATGGTTGAATCATTGCAGAATACAGCATCAAGGAGGCAGTGGTTGACATAAATAGACAACGGAACGTGAGGTACATAGTCAGAACAGCCCTCACAGCACCTAATTCAGTATCATCAATCCGACATCGGTATCATCAACGACATATCACTGACCACAAGGATCACTGGCAAGCAGAATTGCCAATCAGTGGGAGTTGGGAATTCAGATCACGTACTAAGGAACTGAACTCACAACGCCCAGTGCCAAGTATCTCACATCTCAGCTCATTAATAAGCTTCTTTGCAGTGGTACCACCTTCATTCGAATTGGAATCTTGCTGACTGGAGAATAATTGTTTTCAGCGATGATTCGCTTTCGAATTCAACATCGATGATCAGCGAAGGTGTATATGGAGACGTCCAGGGCAATGGTAAGATGCTAACCTAATAGACGCACCAAAAAACAAGACATTTTGGTGTCATGGTCTGGGGTGGTACATCGATGATATTCTATGACCCGCCGTTCTGTTTTGCCTTCTACTACAGCTCGGACACATATTTCAATAAGATAATACCCAGTTGCACAATGGAATCTTTTGTTCTGCTTGATTATTAATGTTTCACATACAGTTCGAACTTAGTTTGAGCATATGTCACCACATGAGAGTGTAGTTATACTAGAGGAAGCATGGTAGTCAAATCGAATAATCATTCGATGTCTGGGTATGAGCGGTGCAATCTTTTGACTATGTTGGCAGGAATGGTTGAATCATTGCAGAATACAGCATCAAGGAGGCAGTGGTTGACATAAATAGACAACGGAACGTGAGGTACATAGTCAGAACAGACCTCACAGCACCTAATTCAGTATCATCAATCCGACATCGGTATCATCAATCCGACATCGGTATCATCAATCCGAAATCGGTATCATCAACGACATATCACTGACCACAAGGATCACTGGCAAGCAGAATTACCAATCAGTGGGAGTTGGGAATTCAGATCACGTACTAAGGAATTGAACTCACAACCCCCAGTGCCAAGTATTTCTCATCTCAGCTCAATAATAAGCTTCTTTGCAGTGGTACCACCTTCATTCGAATTGGAATCTTACTGACTGGAGAATAATTGTTTTCAGCGATGATTCGCTTCGAATTCAACATCGATGATCAGCGAAGGTGTATCTGGAGACGTCCAGGACAATGGTAAGATACTAACCAAATAGATGCACCAAAAACAAGACATTTTGGTGTCATGGTCTGGGGTGGTACATCGATGATATTCTATGACCCACCGTGCTGTTTTGCCTTCTACTACAGCTCGGACACATATTTCAATAAGATAATACCCAGTTGCACAAGGGAATCTTTTCTGCTGATTGTTTTTGGCTTGTCAATCATTTTCCGGCCGACTAGATCACCAGATCTTTCTCAATAGAGTATTTTGGGGTTTGATGAGCAGCGCCGACGGATTATTACACTAACTCGCTGATTTAACACCTCACCCCGTACCTATGGTTATGTAGCCTATTACCAGTTATTAAGGTGAGAGAGGAACATTGAGGGGCCTGCTGCATAACACGAACAGCCGACTGACGGCTGATTGCGAGGACAGTGCTTTCCGGGAGGATTTTTAGAGGTAACTGCCCCACATTTGAGTGTCATATGGGAGGAAACCCGGAAAACTCACTAGGCAGTCTGATTATCGATACGAGGCAGTTTTATACTCATTGTCATAATCGCCATTGAATCTCCTCGTTTCTGAAAGCAGTGACTACAACATTGCCGCCTACTGATTGGAACCTCAGTCCTCCTGTACGCTAGTTTCGCACGTTACCACGAGCCGGGAGCTGATCTAACTTGACAAATGAAGAGAGCTTGCTGAGAAATCCCGCAGGGGAATCAATGTCAAGATTAATAGCAGTTTACATAAGGACTAGTGCGTGATTGGTTGTATATATGTAACAGTATCTCTTGAATAGAACATTTAATTCACCTGGAATTTTAATCGATTTTTATATATACACACACACATATATATAGAAAAAAATAAAAAACTTTCTTGTCTATGCCACGCGATAAATCTTTATGCTTTCCGTTTGGCACAATATAGAAGCAGTGTTGCAGCCTCTCTTCTCATTTCCATCCCAGGTAATGCTGAATCTGCTGCATATCTACCTTTCCACTGGAGATTGATCTCGTGTCAAATTGCCCTGCTTTCAAAGGCGACATTTATCTATTGTCATTCGTTAGTGTATCTATACTTTACTATAAGTGGATCTATCGTTAGTGGATCTATCGTTAGTGGATCTATACTTTACTTTTTTTTTTTATCTATGCTATACAAATAAACAACAATATTTGTTATAGTTCGATGCATTAAAAAATTGCCCGAGGGATAAGTTTTAAAAGGTTTCTTAATAATTTCTCAATATACTTTTCTTTTTTTTTTTTGGCCCTTAAAATTATGATTGATTTTATTTAACGACAATTTTCATCTCTTTTAAGCTACAGGTTAAAATTCTATCCTACTTTATGAAATGCGACGCGCACAATTTCCTAAAGAAAAAAAAACCCTTATCTTATATACATCGCCATGAAAAACGAAAAAGATTAAATTCAAATGCATAGCGTAACTTGAAGAGCAATAATTTTATTTATATGATTGAAAATTATTTATAATGATTGATTGAGATTGTTTTATTAAAATCATATTCTTAATATTTTATTAGACTAGACAAGTGAAACTAGCGCTCTGTGCTACAGGGTTCTAGTTTCGGCGGTGCCATGAATGTTTGTAGTGTTTCGGAATCCTCTTTAAACCGTAGGTCCCAGTCTAATATGACTGTAGAGAGCAAGATTGACAACCCTACCCCGTAAAAAGAAAACGTCTCATAACTCGAAATCTGCCATTAGGCAGACGGCCTTGACCCACCATGGTGTTGCGCCAGTGAAGAAGAAGAATTTTTGAAAAGATTTTGCAAAAAACAGAAACAACAACAACAAAAAAAAAATCGATTCTTAACATATATAATGAATTAAATGCACTGATTAAACTATATTCAATATTAAAGTATTAAAATTCGTTAGTAGATCTATACTTTACTGTAAGTGGATCCATCGTTAGTGGATTTATACTTTATTATAATTGGATCTATCGTTAGTGGATCTATACTTTACTATAAGTGGATCTATCATTAGTGGATCTATACTTTACTATAAATGGATCTATAATTTACTATAAATGGATTTATATATTTTATCTATACTCTATGAATAACCAACAATATTTGTTATAGTTCGATGCAATAAAAAAAATTGCACCAGGGATAACTTTTAAAAGGTTTCTTAATAATTTCTCAATATGCTGTTCTTTTTTCTTTTTTATTTGGCCCTTAAAATTATAGTCGATTTTATTTAACGACAAATTTAATCTCTTTTAAGCTACAGGTTAAAATTCCATTCTATTTAATGAAAGGCGACTCGCGCAATTTCCCGAAGGAAAAAAAAAACCTCCTCTTAAATAAATCCTCATGAAAAACGAAAAGGAATGATTCAATTCAAATGCATAGCGTAACCTGAAGAGCAAGAATTTTATTTATATGATTGGAAATTATTTATAATGATTGATTAAGATTTCTTTATTAAAATCCTATTCTTAATATTTCATTAGACTAGACAAATGAAACTAGTGCTGCGGGTTCCAGTTCCGACTGTGCTATGGATGCTTGTAGAGGTTCGGAATCCACTTTAAACCGTAGGCCCCGGTCTAATATCACTGCAGAAAGTAAGGCTAACAACCCTACCCGTAAAAAGAAAACGTCTGATGTCTCGAAATCTGCCATTAGGCAGATGGCCTTGGCCCCACCATGGGGCTATTGCGCCAATGAAGAAGAAGACAAGTGAAAGGCGATGCCAATTTTTTGAAAAGATATTGTAAAAACAAACAAACAACAACAATAACAAAAACAATTCTTAACATAGATCAGGAATTAAATGCGCTGATTAAACTCTATTCAACATTAAAGTATTAAAATTCTTTAGTGGATCTATACTTTACTATATGTGGATCTATACTTTACTATAAATGGATCTTTATTTTATATTTTATCTATACTCTAGAAATAACCAACAATATTTTTTATAGTTCTATGCAATAAAAAAATTGCACCAGGGATAACTTTTAAAAGGTTTCTTAATAATTTCTCAACATGTTTTTTTTTTTTTTTTTTCTTTAGCCTTTAAAATTATAGTTGATTTTTATTTAACGACATATTTAATCTCTTTTAAGCTACAGGTTAAAATTCCATCCTTCTTTATGAAAGGCGCAATTTCCCTAAAAGAAAAAAAAAAAAAAAAAAAACCTCCTCTTAAATACATCCTCATGAAAACGAAAAGGAATGATTCAATTCAAACGCACGGCGTAACCCGAAGAGCAAGAATTTTTAATTCCGGAGATTACCCTGCGTGATGCAGAGACTGGTGAAAGATAGCTCCACCACACAGCAGCCAAAAATGCCATTAAAAAAGACGCGCGACGGAAGCGGAGAAGAAAATTGAATTAAATCGCTTATGAGAAGGAAATTAAAAAAAAGAAAGAAAGAAAAGAAAAGCAGTCAAAACGGAAGAAAAATTCCTCCGCTATCTCCCTACATCATTTCGGAAAACCATATTGACTACTTCCAAATAAATTTGTCTAATTATCCAACAATACTTTCTTTCCCCGGAGTAACTACTGCTTCACGTAATTCGACAAATTCTCCAATATTTTATCAGCGTTGTCACTTTTCTCTCATTCTTACAACAAAGTGATTATCGCCATAAAACTCGAGATAATCACTTTAGGAGCCCGCCAGATGGCGCCGCGTGCTGCCTGCGTCGGAGGCCGGTGCTGCCCCCACGCGGCGCACAAGTCTCGCAGCCAGTGAGAGAGAGAGAGAGAGTTCCTCATTTAATATTGATGAAGCAGATACGGAGTGCATTATTGATGACGAGTCAGAGAGAGCTTGCGGCGTTTAATCAACATTTTCGGCAAGCAAAAAGACGGCTGACGTGCGTCTCTTGCCGAAGGAGGAGCCCCGTGTTTACGATAGAAGGGGATTAAGGTCCTGATTTTGCGCTTGATTGGTGGGCTCTTTTCCGGGGTCAAGCCAAGAACGGCGAAGCTAAACAAAGAAAATGCTACCGATCAGCCCTCGCTGCTTCGAGCCCATCTCCTATGACAAACACGGTTAAGTAATAGTAGTTATGTGCTGCGACTCTTTCCTGGGGAAGCCTCCCTCTGGATTTGGAGGAATTCTTTCATATGCTTCAGATTCTTATTGGTTTGCTTTTTCAGGAAAGCATTAGGATTTCCTTCCACATCCCAGAACAGGCTCCTAATAAGAAGAACACTGCCATTGCATTAATGCACAGATATACAAGCTTAAATAAGGGGCAAAACGATTGGGCTCAAAACCAATAACAAAAAAGTTCGAGCCTAGAAGAAGGATTATTATATATTCGTCTTCAAAAGCCCACGAAAAATTTGTTTAATTCTCTTAATATTTCGGTGATTAATAGTCAAGCTCATAAATTATTAGTTTAATAAGACAGCCAAAAATAAGAACAATAAATAGGGCTTAAAGTTTAGCAAGAATTTATCCAACTATTCGACCACAACTTCCGAACAGGTTCCTAATAAGAAGAACACTGCCATTGCATTAATGCACAGATATACAAGCTTAAATAAGGGGCAAAACGATTGGGTTCAAAACCAATAACAAAAAGTTCGAGCCTAGAAGAAGGATTATTATATATTCGTCTTCAAAAGCCCACGAAAAATTTTTTAATTCTCTTAATATTTCGGTGATTAATAGTCAAGCTCATAAATTATTAGCTTAATAAGACAGCCAAAATAAGAACAATAAATAGGGCTTAAAGTTTTGCAAGAATTTATCCAACTATTCGACCACAACTTCCG